>PVIW01010514.1:0-43698 GCA_004026585.1 Noctilio leporinus
AAGGGGAGCAGCTTAGACAAGAACCTAGTATAAAGGACCATGGACATGGACAACAGGTGGGATTGACTTTGGGGGGAATGGGTGGGTGGGGAGGGGGACAGAGGGGAGCAAAAGGGATGGATGTAATACAACAACAATAAAAAAAAAAGCTGCTGATGGGACTCTTCACGGCTATGGATGGCTCTTCACAGTTATGAGTAGACTAGATGCTCTTCCTCCCCCTTCCCTGCTTTTATTCTAACGCGATGGCACTATTTTCTCTCTTTACCCCCTAACTTGGCTTGCGTCCCCGGGACAGAAGACACCGCAGGAGACGTACTGGTTTCCAGTCACTGGGGTGTCATTTACACACTGCAGATCAGGGACCTGGGGATGACTTCATAGTCCACCGATTGTTCCATGAATCACTCATCCTTCCCCAGTATTTGTGGACTTTCTGATACAAGCAGGACAGCGTCTATCTGAGGTGCTGAGGTAGTTGGGGCCTGGTCAGGGGGCTGGGCTGTAGCGTCCGCGGACGGAACAGCACACGCAGGTGGTGGCACCCGGCTCTGCCGTGTCACTGTGGAAGGCTGGCTGCCAATGCCGGGCCGGTGACAGGGACAGGGTGGGAGGAACGTGGTCTCAGGCAACGGTTTCATCCAGGGGTCCTCACGCTCCGAACACCCGTGGGACATCCAGGGGCTGTGACCCCGTTGGGATCAGATCGGATCTTCAGGCTGAGACGGTCCCGCGCCCCGTTCCTGGGGCTGCAGCGGTGGGTTGGTTAAACGCCGCCTCGTGCCCAGTTACGCGTTTTCCTGGATCACCTCCTGCATCTAGAAAGAAACTTGCGGAATCTCTCTCGGATCGTTGGGATGATGTGGACCCTGCGGCTTGGTTGGGAGGCACCCGCAGGGACAAACTCGTAAACTCGTCTTGTTCCTCGAGAAATTAAAGGTGTATGAAGTTAACAGCTACCCACGGACTTGGGAAATACGGGATAGATTTTACGGGACTTGGCGGACGTGCTTTAATTTCTCTGCAAAGCAGTTAAGTCTCTTAATCGGCCAGGAAATAGCAGGATTCGAAATAAAGAGTTTCCAAGCGTTGAGCGTGCGTGTTGAGAGGAAAGGCCCTTGGTGAGGCCCCACTTTGTGATGAGGGGCAGGATTCAGATGTCCCTCGTCCGAAGGTGACAGGGATGCCACAAATCTGTCCCCTCTCCCCGAGAATCTCCCCCTCCTGACCTGGACAGCGCCACTCTCTTCTCTGGAGGGACCTGCACCCACGGGTGCCTGGGCCTGCGTCCCTCGGGGTCAGGGGTGGGAGCTCAGCATTCGCAGTCTGTGTCCAAGGTGCTGGGAGTCATGGAGCAGGGCCACGGCCACCTGTGCACACTGGCTGCCACCTGTTCTCCTGAAATCACGGCTGTCAACCATCTGCAAATAGTTGTTGAATCTGCACAATCTCCTTGGCTTGTACCTTGGTGTCTAGATTTCTGCAGTCTTATTCCCTATACCTTTGTGCTCCTCTGCCAGGAATACTGATGACCCCCCCCCCCCAAGCACTGTCTGCATAATATCGAAAGGTGAAACTACGTCCCAAATGTTTTTTTAAAAATCAGCATTTTCTCTTCTCTTTTCATCGTTTTTGTTTCTGGAGTTTCTGTGCATATTTTTATAGTGATGAAAGTAGTGACTCCAGTTCAGGTGACATGGTTGACATGTTTTGTCTTCTAAATTGTTTTGTAATAATGGGCCTAATGACTGTCCCTCCCTTGCTCAAAAATATCTTTGTTTTTTTAAAAAAAATGCAAGCTCAAAATAATTATTTTGCATAGGATATGCTGACGTGTTAGGACAGTATTATAGGGAGCTATAGTTTCATGGATTATAAAAAGAAATAACTGCTTTCTTCTCTCTCTCAGAAGAAAAGTCAGGAACTGAAATAATGCTGGGAGAATAGACGTGAAGTTGGCGTCTCACTGTAGATGACAGCCGAGCTGCGAAGGGGCTAATTAATGTCCATCGTGACTCCAAGCGTGGGACACTGGCCCCTTGACTACCCCAAAGGACCAGACCCTCATTAAACACACTCTCCAAAGCCATCCATGTATTAGGGTATGAGTAACCAATGAAGGTGGATAACTTTTGCTAAAGTGTGTCTGTCCATGTTAGCTAATTTATTTATTTATTTATTATTTTTAGAGAGAGGGGAAGGGAGAGAGGCAGAGAGGGAGAGAGACATCCATGTAGGGTTGCCTTTCACCTGCCTCCAGCTATGGACCTGGCTGGAGACCTGGCTTGCAACCCGGTTATGTGCCCTGGCTGGGAATCGAACCAGTGACCTTTGGGTTCGCAGGCTGGCGCCTTATCCACTGGGCCACCAGCCAGGTGTTAGCTAATTTTATTTTTAGCTTTCAAGGTGTGCACGGTCACAATATTTCCATGTTATTGTATAAAAAGTATGTTTTTCAGACTTCAAGGTTCGTTCTCAGCCTCCTTGCCCCCGACTCTGACAGAGCAGTAGAGTTTCTCAGGCTCTTTCAGAGCATTTGCTCTGCGTGGTCAGCATCTCATCTGTGAGCATGGACGTGCGCTGAGTTCAGGTGACAGACGGAAAGTGTATGTGTGCATATGTGTGTGCGTGTGCGTGTGTGTCATGTGTGTGAACCATTTTAATCCTCGGACCTTTTTGTTAGACTTCACATGGGCTACATCCTGCCTGGTAGAAAGATGAAGAGCTGTGGCTTCCCTTTTTTGAGGAAATAAAAAAGGGCACATGCCAAATTGGCTGGAAAATTATGCTACGTGGACAAGCAGGGAGAAGCATAATAGAGCTCAGTAGGTGAATAAAATTAAGGTTTAAAAAAAATCCAAAATGGGACAGGGTTTAAAAAACAGGGCAGAGCCTGGGCCACTGCATCGGGCGTCCTGGTCCCTCGGAATTCCCCGTGTGCCCTAAGCACCTGCACCCGTAGTCCCTCGCCCCTGGCCGTCATGACACTTGGCTCAGGGTCTCCCTAACCATCACCTGCTGTCCAAATCCTTATTCTTACTGCGTTGCTGTCTCATCAGCATGCTTTATTAGTTCCCAATCATTTATTAAAATGATCAAGGAGTGATGGGCAGGACACTGGAGTGAGAAAACCCCATTCTGACAGCTGCTCCTGGGCTATGCACCCTTGAGCTGGTTACTTTAATAAAGGTGAAATGCTTTCCACCTACAAAATTCTTATAATAAAACCCTTGCTGCCTAACTCATAAGTTTGCTACCGGGTTTAAATAATACATGAAGGGTTTTCATGAACTTTGGAATGTTTCATAAACACTCAGTGAGGAGAGTACGGGCTGTGTCACTCAAGGGGTCGGTTGTCCTGATGTGCCTTGGCCACTCCTGTTAGACATCTCTGCCAATTCCTTCTCTTTCTTCCTCTGAACGCTGTCCCCACCTTCTAAGTAAGTGGCATTGAGATGTTCTGTTGCCACGGTGACTTCTCTAGTAGCGTCCCAGGATGCCTGGAAGGCATTCTCTCACGCTGGTGGGGCCAGCAGCTGGAAGCTGAGGTGCAGCAGGGCTCAACAGGCTCTAGGGAAGAACTTTTCCTGCCTTCCCCAGCTCCTGGGGGCTCCCGGGGGCTCCTGGGGGCTCCCGGGGGCTCCTGAGCTTGGCCACATTCCTGCTGTCTCTGACTCAGTCTTCACATGGCTTCTCCTACCTCTCTGTGTCTTCTCCTTTTCTGTCTCTCATAGGACATTTTGTCTTTGGATTCAGGGTTCATCCTCAATCAAAGACGATCTCATCTCAAAATCTTCAACTTAATTCCTTCCGCCAAGACCGTATTCCCAAATAATGCCACATTTATGGCCCCAGGAGTTAGAACTTGACATGTATTTTGGGGCTGCCTTCCCAGGCCGTTCCAGCCTGATTTGTTGGGCTAACATCTCACCTCTGGTTATGCAACCTTGAATTAGCTGAGAGGACAGCCCTGACTGGGAACCACCTGAAAGGGACAATGGTGAGGGCCACCTATGAAGAGATGAGCCTTCGTTTCTTCTAATTTAATTGTTTTCAGTCACAACCACATATCCCATAAAGAAGCATCACCATTTCATTTTCTGTCCAAAAAGTTGAATTATGTAACTATTTTTACAACTTCGAGAAATTTTCTGTTTTTATTTATTTATTTATTTATTTATTTTTAAAAAATTTATTTCCAGAGAGAAAGGAAGGGAGAGAGGCAGAGAGGGGGAGAGACATCCATGTATGGTTGCCTTTCCCCTGCCTCCAGCTGGGGACCTGGCTGGAGACCTGGCTTACAACCTAGTTATGTGCCCTGGCTGGGAATCGAACCAGCGACCTTTGGGTTCGCAGGCCAGCACCTTACCCACTGAGCCACCAGCCAGGGCCAATTTCCTCAGTTTTTAAACACACAACTTATAAAATGAAACTATGTTCAGTTGCAGAATAGGAGCCCTGATGGTTTAGCAGCTTGGTGATTCGAACAAATAAGGTGCAACACTCAGGAAACTCTGACTGGGTGCAGGCAAACAGCCAAACCTTGATGAACTGGCACAGGGGGGGCACGAGGCTGCCTGGGCTCAGCACATGGGGGACTCGCGGATGCTCCCCGTGAGCGCAGTCACATTGCAGTGTTGGCTGGGACCTCTGCCTTCTCTCGGTCCCCACCCCCTTGTGGGGTGCTCCTCTTTGGTGGCATTAAATGACACAGAATACAACTATGGCCCCAAACCACCACCTTACTCACAGTTTCAGCCAGTTGACAAGGCTCTTCGGGGTGTCTCCAGGCTCTGAGGAGCCCGGCTGGAAAAGGGACTGGGTGTGGGGTGATTATTTTGTTAATTCACACGGACGCCCCCACATTCTAGAGCTGGTGGACTCGGTGCTGTTCTTTACATTCACCGCCTGGACGCGTGATCTCATCCTCTGCCGTGTCGCACGCTTGCTCCCACTTCTCCCCGTCGCCAAGGGAGGGGCGAGAGAGGGTCTCTCAGGAGAACCGCGTGGATTTCAGTGACAACCGTGGTACGGGACGCTGCCTTCCTTACCCTTCGTCCAAAGTGAGCAATGTTTTCCCCTCACAAGAATGAAAACACACCGCAGCGTCCTTCCCCAGGTCTGGCTACTTGACGGAGGATCTTCCGGGTCTGCCCACTAACACATTCCTGCTAATCATACTTCCAGGAGCGTGTCCAAGTGGGCATGTTCGTGACATTTTTAACTTTTAAACCACTGAAGTGAAACCCTAACTGTGCCCTTTAAGCCAATTTCCCTCTATCCAACGCCAACAGCTCTTTGGGGCCTGTGTTGGGCTGGAGAGGTGACACGGTGTCTGACCGCCTGCTGGGGGCCCCCATCACGACACTTCAGGTCTATCTTGCTTCTGAGGAGCAGCAGCGGCTGAGTCAACGAGAGGGTGGGGCCCCTGCGTCAGCCCCCACGAGGCCACCGAGCCCCCGCTGGAGGACCCGGCGGAGTTACTCTTGAGAATGTGAGAGGATGTTAGTTTAACCCCAGGTTTCTGAGTTTCGAGCAGCCACTCACCTATATCGTTGTGTTGTGAGGTGAAGCAGGAGGAAAGACGAGGGGTGATGGAATGAGCCCAGGGGTGGGAGCAACGTGGCTCCGAGGAAGGGCAGAGGGAAGCACGGTGGATCTTGGCCGGGAAGATGGAGGCCCATAGTGGACACCAGCAAAGACCAGAGAACTGCCTCAAATTTCCACGGAGTCCTCCTGCTGCTGGGAAGCCAAGGCCACGTGGAGAAGTCACCGAGGGGGTTTATCAACAGCCTGAGCTGAGGTTACGATTGAGCCTTCCCGGGCCCCCTTCTCCTAGCCGAGGCCCCAGCATGGCATGGCCGTCCTGCCACTGGCTGCGGCCTGTCGGCATTCCTGACCCACAAAGCCAGGAGCGCAGTCAAGGGGCCCTGGTTTTGTGCCACTGATGTTTGGGTGGTCTACTACCTAGCGACAGACACCAGGTAACGGAGACACTGGGCCTGGCCTGCGTTCACTCGTCTCCGGAGGGTTCCGCACGCATCCTGCCCTCCTTCGTGCCAGCCTCCGGAAATGTGTCCAAACGTGCCGCCCTTTCATGGACCCTAACAGTTGCTCTGCATTATTGAAGACCCATTATTACAATCCATTGTTGTGGCTCATGGCTGCTTTACTCCTTTAATAACATTTTAATGAACTCCCAGAGGGAAGGGATATAAATTTATACGAGGCGCCACTATCTGGGATCTTCTGAAGACTGCGCAACACCCAGTACCCTGCTGGGAATTGTGGACTTCCGGTTGGTTGTCGAAACTTGTCCACTTTTTCTAGCGCAGTAGAGTTGTAGCTGGCTTGTGGCCGCCCACCTAACGCCCACCGTTCCAGCTTCCCTTGCAGCTATGTGTAGCCATGTGACTAACTGCTGACCAATGGCTAGGAGTAAAAATAATGTGCCTTTTGCTTCTCATTCTTAACAGAGCTGGGTGTTTCTTTGGCGAGTTTCTTGTGTTGCTGAGATGTGGGGAAAGTTAGGAGCAGCTGACTGAGACCTCCATGTGGAATCTGGAGGATGGTATCCACAATGACCACTTTTGTACTGTTATGTGACAGAATAAACTTCTGCCTTTCCAAGTCATGCTTGTTTATCCTCTGTGACAATAGCTGAAACAACACTTTATGTCATATAAAACTTGCTAACATGCTGCTTTGAGATCGGAATTTAGAGGAAAAGTTTAGGACAATAACTATAACAGTGGTGATGACAGCTGGTCCTTAGATACAAGTTCTCGTGGGCCGGCCCTGTTCTAAGAGCTTCCATGAATCAACTAACCAACTCAGTGCTCACAACAACCCGACCCCACTAAGTGACACTAATTGTTCCTACCCCATCAATGAAACACATTGCAAAGACAGCTAAATTTAACTCGCTCCAGTCTACACTGCAGGTGCCTGGAGAGCCAGGTTTGGCACAGGGGGCCTGGCCGCATCATGTGACAGCACGTCACCCTGAACAGTGCGTGTGGTGTTGGCCTTCCCAGGGTCAAGCTTACTCCATAGGGAGTCATGTCACCACACATCATGGTTGGGTATGAGTTTGAAACCATTCATGATAAGGGAAGACTTAAGTTTATGGAACTATATGAAATATGTGCTATTAGAAACGACCATAACAAGGATGTACTTGATCCACCAAAGTGTCTCCAGTGAGGACTGAAGGGCAGATGCACACCATTCCCATGACTTTTTAAGTGTAAATGTCACGGACATTAACACAAAAACACAGAAACACCCATACGCCTGTTTTCACAACATAACACATCCATGTCGTCTGCACACAGACCAGGAAACCACATGCCCCATGCCCCAGGGTCCCATGTCCCCTCCCAGTTATTGCATTTTGAGGGGACGCTCCTCATGTGTCTGCAGTAGTTGGGGTTCTACCACACTGGGCAGCTGTGCCTGTATCTTTGCCTCTTTAAACAGATGCATCTTCAAAGTAAACAGATGTCATTGTTGAGAAAGCACGACCTTAGATGAAGTCCCACCCTCCAGGGCCTGGCCACCTTCTGGGTCCACGCTTGCAGCTTCTGACACAATGAGCCACACCATATTCTAGAAACTTCTGTACTAGCTGTGATGGCCCTGTCCGCCCTTTGGGGCTTCCATCTGGGTTTCCTCTGCGGTGGTGCTAACGCGCTTCTGACTGGGCTCGCGGTTGGGGTTTGGTGGCTGCTGCTCCAGCGGCTGTGGCCCTGGCAGCGTCAACTATGGCTCCGGAAAAGGCAGAAGGGACGGTGGTGGGACGCCAAGGGGGACTTGGCTCTGGCCGAGGATGCGACAGCTCCTGAAATTTGAAGATTCATCTGAACTTGAACCAGCGGCGTATGCTTGGGATTTCAACGCCCACGGGTTCCCACTCTCGATGTTTTCCAAGCTTCAGTGATCATTTCTTAGCTCATGACAAGCTGCTGTCTTGGTCTCCCAAGGGAGCCAACACCATCTGTCATCGTCACAATTCCAGAGTCTATTCACTCACCGCTGAGCTCAGCGTACACTGATTAATGAGGTCACTGTTCTAGAAGGAGATTCTGGACACATTAAAAACCCCGGCCTTTCCCTCCTGTGTGTCTCCTTCACACGGGTGCGTCCCGGATACTTCCGGCCACCACCATGCGGGGCTTGTCCACACTGGGCAGTTCTGTGGCACCAGCTGTGTCCCACCTGACCCTGTCATTCTAGACATAACCTCACGCCCCACACGCTACGGGCTCAGCCCCTACTTTGGGTGCCATTGCAAGCGGTCAGTCCCCAGCTCGCCCACAATTCTGTCCCATGCGGCTGTGGTCGGAGGTTCCCCGACCCTCCTTGGGTGTGATGAGTTTGCCCGCGTGGCTCACACACGCAGGGGACACTCATGTTTACCAGTTTGTCAAAGGTTGTGACCACAGACACAGAGGAAGAGACGCGAAGGGTGGGGTCTGGGGGGTCCTGAGGGCGGGAGCTTCTGTCTCTGTGGAGTTGGGAGGCAGCTCCTGGGCCCCACACTGTTTGGGTTTATGAGACTTTCTCAGAGCCGCCTGCTGCCGTTCACTCAGTTGCAGCCTCTTTCTTCCCAAGAGCAAAGGGGACGGGGCTGGACATGCCAGGCCTGAGATCAGGGCTGAGCAGCCCGCACCCAGAGTCTCCGCATGAGAATGAATGACATGCCTCCCCCCGGGGAATGACCAGGGACCGGGGAGCCCTGTGCTGGAACGGGGTGCAGACTAGCACATGCGGTCTGTCCTCTCACGGTTGCTTCTCTGTCCCCATCCCACCCAGGCTCACAGGGGTGGTCAGACACCTCGTCTAGGTTTGCGGAGCAGGTTCCGTATTTTCCATGGAGGAGTCTGAAGGGGATGAGGAGACACCACCATCTGCGACGCTGGGGGAGGGATTTCGGATGGCGACCAGTCTCGGTGACATCAGGCATTTCGGGCAGCAAGTTCATGCAAGTCCTGGGCCCTTGCCAGGCCTCACTGGCCCCGGGCTGAGGTGGCAGGGGGCTGGGCCTTGCCCCACATGGCCATGGGGAGGAAGGGGAGTAGCTGTGGGCCCTGGAAGACCCCTGGAGCGAGGTTCCTCCGTCTTAGGGGCCAGGATGCTCATTGGACAGCTTTTCTGTTAGAAAGTTGAGGTCAACCTTCCTCCAAAGACACCTAAAATGGGTGGTTTCTTTTCCATCAACAACTTTGTTGACTTATTTGCCAGGATCACTAGGGATTTTTCAGTGGAAAGTTTCTCTTTCAGGTTTTTACTGCAAGCGTCATGGTCGGCAGGTCAAGGGTAGGCGGCCCGCGAACGGCCCCCTAGTTTAGGTCCGGGGTCACCGGACGCCTTTCAGCTGCCTCTGCCGTCGGGCGCGCCACGTTCCTTCACTTGAAATGGGGCTGGGATGGAACCAGCTCTGTGCCCGTGTTTGCTGCTGTTCAGTTTGTTGGCCTGTTTGGGTCTACATGGCCTGTGACGGCTACTCGGAGGGGCGGGAGGACGCATCCCCCTGTGGCTTCAATGAGTATCTCTCGGCTGATTTGTGACACGGAGTGTGTTTACAGATGTCTGTTCCCCATCTGTGCGTCCTCTTTGGAAAAATGTCTGTTTAGGTCCTCTGCCCATGGCTCGATCAAATTGTTCATTTTTTGGATATCGAGTGGTAGAATTCTTCACTTTGGACAATATATCTAATTCGATGCAGTGAGAAGTGGAGAGACTCTAGGTTCTGTCCCCACCTCATTTTCTAAAACCTTTCCTGTCAGGCTTCAAAACCCTGTATTTCTCCTCCGGGTTTACCTACTTAATGCAAACGAACGTTTATTGACTGGGTTGTGGGGCTCACTCTTGGTTGTAAGTGGTGGTCACGAGGAGTCGACTGGAAATTACGCGTTACCGTTCACGGGGCCAAGTTCCCTGATCGACACGTCTTGCGGCGGGTGTCCCCGTGTGTGAGGCAAGCAGGTGGGGCCCAGCGTGTGTCCGAGGGAGGAGGACCCCGACCCAGGTCATCCCACCTGCACGCGCTGCTCCTCCTGAGACCCCAATGAGCAACTTGCCTCTCGATTAACCTGCTTCCAGCACCTCCCACCCTCCATCCTGCCCTCCTTGCCTTGGCTGGTCACCGAGTTCTTGATTTACATTTTCCCGTTTTTAAGATAAACGTAGAGCAAGTGTAGGTAAATGCGCGCACCCCCTGCCTTACCCAAAAGGCAGCGTGACTCAAGCTGTCTACACGGCATCATCTGGCCAGCGAAGCCGGGGTGCGACTGCTATGGAAACAGAACCCCCCACGGTGTAGCGCTGCCCACACCCACAGGCTGGGGCCGCCTGCACGCTGCCGGCGGACGTGCGGCTGCTTCCATGTTCGCCTCGCACATCATGGCCCATGAACTTGTGCGTCGTCCTCTGGTTCTCGTCACCGCCTCACAGAGGGGACACTTAGGAGATCTGACGCGGTGGAATCGTGCTGGGTTAGGCCCGGCTGGCCCCTGGGAGCCAGGCCTCTCCGCCTTCCCGACCACCCAGGTCTGTGATTCCCAGTCAAGAACGAGCCAGTTTCCTGGGAAAGGTGCCCTCCTCCCCGCAGGCTGGCTGTCACGTCAGCGTCCTCTGGACCAAGTCGCCAGCCAACCTGGCTATTGGAGGCAGCGCGGCCTCGCTTGTAACCCTCACTCCTTCCTGTTCAAGCGGCCGGGGGGCCGCCCTAGTCCCTCCATTCCCTCGTTCTGAACCCCTGTTTTCCTCTAAAAAGTACCGTAAAATCCTAACAGCAAACTATAGATTCCGATTCAGAACAGACTTGTTTTAAAATGTTTTATTAGACTCTTTCTTTTCACCGCCTCTTACTCTGGGCCACTCGGGCGAGTGTCTGGCTCTGACACTGTGAGGCTCCTGCTCCTGGGTGGGCCTGTCCCTCCTCACAAAACATGGGGACACGTGGGGGCGGGACATCCAGCCCATGTCAGGGCCGCTGTTCCGGGAATCCCTGCCCTGACACAGCTGCACCCCAGGTGCAGTTCAGGATCCGTGGGTTGCTTTTGGGAGCCAACACGTCCCGGTGCCCGCCCATGTTGTCCCCCTGAGGTATGGGGATGGAGAACCACTGGGTGATTGGACGCTGGGTGACTCATGGGTGTGAGGCACTACTTGGAGGTCAGCCCAGGGCCCTGGCAGGTCGTGGCGTGGGCTGTGGTAGCACGTGGCTGTCTGCAGAGGGCAGCAGCAGACAGCTGTCCCCACCCTGCGCTGTAGACATGCTGCAGCATCGATTTTATTGGAACCATTTTCTTTCAACATTATTAATTAGTCAATTAGCTCCATTATATGAATGTATTAAAAAAACACTTAGTGAACCCATCGGCGGGCCAGGCTCTGGGATATCAGTGTCTCAAGCCCTGAGTCCCTAGGGCTTTTCTTGTCTCTTTGGACCATGCAGCTCCTCCTACTCACCTTGAGGCCAGCTCACTCTCGCTGCCTCCAGGAAGCCCTCCAGGACTAGCGCTACCCCTGCCCTGCCCCCACCTCCCCATCTCTCTGTCTCTTTGGCCTTTCCAGGTCTGCTCCCAGCCCCCTTCCTATTTTTAGGTAGAAATCGCTCATTAGTAGGGCTTACAGTTTTGCATTAGGATGGTGTGAGCATTTGGGAAAACCATTCAATATTTTTCATAATTATAATTTGTAGTGGCTGCTTAGAACTTCCAGAAACCATGGTAAAAAGTCCCTGCCAGAATTTAGTTCTAGGAAAAATGTCTCTAAATAGCTCTTGGGGAAGCAGCACTATATAGTGAAAATTAGGAAAGAGTATTGTATCAAATGACATAAAACACCGCCCCTCCCTCCTGCTCCGGCCACCTCCCTGGGAACAGTAGAAAAATAACCGACTTTGGGTGGTCAGCTCGCATGCACCATGCGCGGTGACGTCTTACAGAGTTGTGCGCTCACGACTTCCACAACGGTGTCAACCCGTGTCACCCCAAGCAACCTAGTGGAAAGGAGTCTGTTTTGAAAAGTCGAAGTAAACAGTCCTGGACCGCAGGCTGCTCGGGGGGCGAGCAGGGGGCCGCGCCCCAACGGAAGGCAGGGTGCGCCGCCCGTGCGCCTCCTGCCCGCGGTGTAGGCTCAGGGGGTCCCTCTGGGAGGCCGCGGGCGCAGGGACCGCGCCTGCTGGTGACTGGTGATGGCGCAGGTGCAGCCGTGGGAAGACCACCGCCTCTCATCGGTGATGGTTTGATCAGTGTTCTGCACGGTGGCAGCGTCCCCACAAGCTCAGGGGTGTGAATAGCACCCCTTTCTCTTCCCAGTTCCCGCAGGGGAGGCTGCAGAGCTCGGCCTGGTTGGGTCCTGCGTCTCGGGGTCCCCGGGAAGCTGCCATGTTGTTGGGGGGCTGCGGCGCCGGCCCAGGCGCGGAAGGATCCGCCGCCGTGGGCGATGCGACTCCTGGCAGCGCTCTGTGCTGGCTCTGCCTCCTGGGAAGGGTGCCGGCCGGCGGGTGACCTGAGTTAGCTGTCACTTGGGTCCCCGCCGCGGGGCGCCCGCTGCGTCACTGCCAGCAGGGGAGGGGTCTCAGCGGACCAGCCCCAGCTTTACGCCGCAGGTCACGGAGGTGACTTGTTGGAAGCAAGTCTTGGGTCCCCGCACCCTCAGGGCCGTGTTTCCCAAGTGTGTGGCTACCCAGGGGTGTCCAGGGTCACCCGGGGTCTGTCCTCGCGGGAGGCGAGGCGCAGACGTGGAGTTAATGTTTTTCGGCACATGGTTGTATGTATTCGGGTCTTGATTTTAGGTCCCACATCGTCAGAACAACACGCTCTCCGAGTCTCCCTTCTTCACAGGTGGAGAGAGAAGGAGCTGCGGTCATTTTCCTCAAAGTCCCACCGTCGCAGGGGACGCGAGCTTTGCGGCGGCCTGTCTGTGAGGATGGCGTCCTGCGCGGTCCAGGAGGCGCCGGCGCACCCGCGCCCGAGGCGGCAGCCCTTCCAACCGTTGCTGACGTCAGAGGCCACCGTCGCCGAGGGCGAGGCCTGGGGCTACCTGGGGTGCACGGGGCGTTCGGGTCTGCTGATTCCCAGCCTTCGGCCTCCGGTTCCTTGTCAAAAAATCATGGCGCCCTCATCCTAAGATCGTCGCAGAAATGAACCAGCATTTGTTAGGTGCCTGGAAAAGCACAGGCGCTCCCTGTAACTGCAATGCGTAAAGCATACATGTAAGGTGTCCAGAGCAGTACCCGGCCCCTGGCCAGCCCTGCATGAGCATGGACTGTTAATCAGATTTAAGATACAAACGAGTATTGAATGACAATCAAGTACTTGTCTGATCATTTTCACTGGGAAAGGCTGAAAGGAGATTGGAAAATAGAAGCAACCTCTCCATTTCTGCATTTTTAAGTGAACTGTTTTCTTGTTTGGGGTACCAAGGTCACAGATCAGGTGGCACCTGGGAAGATGCTTGGCCACTTTGCTGTTACTTCCCTTTCTACTCAGAAGTGTCCTGGGGACAGGAAGCAGAGCACAGGGATGGCGGGGGATGTGTCTGTCCCCCCAGGGGAGTTGGGCCACCTGTGATGGATGCTGACCACACTGGCCAGGGGCCAGGGGCCAGGGGCTCAGGGCCAGCTCCAGGCAACCAAACACAAACTCCTGGAAGTCTCATGAAAGAGAGGCCTGAAAATATCAGCTTGATTTATTCTGGAGAATCGCCTGAGATGAGATACTAATTAAAAATATAGATTCCCACAATTTCATGGGGTCATTGGAGAGGAGAGAGCTCTGGAAATCTGAATTGCAAAAGGCTCTTTTTTATGTTTTAATTTCTTTCTTTCTTTTTTAAAAAGTATTTAAGCCCTGGCTGGTGACACAGTGGATAAGGTGCTGGCCTGCGAACCCAAAGGTTGCTGGTTCAATTCCCAGCCAGGGCACATAACCAGGTTGCAAGACAGGTCTCCAGCCAGGTCTGTAGCTGGAGGCAGGTGAAAGGCAACCATACATGAATGTCTCTCTCCCTCTCCGCCTCTCTCCCTTCCCCTTTCTCTAAAAATAATAAATAACGTTAAAAAAGTGTTTTATTTTAGAGAGAGAGGAAGGGAAGAAGAAAGAGAGGGAGAGAAACATCCATGTGTGGTTGCCTCTTGTGCACCACCAGCTCGGGACCTGGCCTGCAACCCAGGCATGGGCACTGACTGAGAACCAAACCAGTGGACCTTTGGTTCACAGAGCGGGGTGGGGTGGGGGGCTGTTTTGATTTCTTTAGGGTGGTCTGCTTGCAATTGAAAACCAGCACTGCAGTTCAGGCTAGCTAAACACCACCGCCTCCTGGTGGCAGCTAATCCAAATTACAGGTTTAGACACCATTCTGTGGTGGCATGGGAGAGGAAATTTCTACAGGAACCATCCAGGTCACACTTAAATGAGGACACTCACCTCTGCCCTCTCCTACTCACAGACATCTGGTGCTTTCTAGGTCCGCTTAAATAGTTTGTATTATTTGGGCCCTTGAAGCCACAGCCTCTCATTTCAACTCATTCCTTTTTGAACATCAGCTATTCGATGTTCTCCAGCAATTATTTGGTTTGCCAACAAATTTGTTTAGTTTTTTTTCTGTACAATGGCTCTAATAGCACTTAGTTGTCTTGAACTACATTAGAAACAATTTTGTTAGACTGTATTGTGACAGCTGTCCTATCAGCGTGCATTAAAAAAAAAATCAAAATTGGTGCATTTTTGTGTAGCCATTTTAATATTGAAGATGAAAAAATATGCAACATTTATGGTATATTATGTTTTATTATTTCAAGAAAGGTAGAAAGGCAACTGAAATGCAAAAGATCTGTGCAGTGTATGGAGAAGGTGCTGCGACTTATTAAACTGTCAAAAGTGGTTTGCGACATTTCGTGCTGGACATTTCCCATTGGACGATGCTCCATGTTCGGGTGGACCCGTTGAAACGGACAGTGATCACACAGAGACATTAATTGAGAACAGTCAACATTCTACCACGCCAACAATCTCAAAATATCCGACTCACTGAAATTATTCATGAAAATAAAAAAAATGTTTCTTTTATTTTATGGAAACACCATATGGACTTTTGGCCAACCCAAGATAGGCAATCTGTAGAGTCAAAGAAACCCTATTCAGGAACATAAAACAATCTGTGGGAAGCTCTCTGGCAGGGAGTCTCAGCGAGGGGGAATCTTAGAGAAGAGGGTGTGTGGGGGGAAGATTGGCTTTGCCCATTGGGTCTGGGTTGCCCGCCAGGGGGAGTAAGTCAAGGAGCTGGTGTTCAAGTTTTTGTGCTTTATTTTCAGAGAACCTAGGTGCTTAGTCAGCGGAGGTGGTTTTCTCAGCCTCCGATGGGAGCATTCCATGCTTCGCTGGGCTCAGATTCTTTCTGTTTCACCTGTGTCATGAGAAATGCTGTTCAGGGCAAAGTACGCGCAGAGGTAAGGGCTGCAGTTTTATTGAATCAGGGCATCCAGGGTGTATGACTAGGAGTCGTTAAGAAACCCGCTGGGCACGAGGGCATGATGCAACTTTGAAACGGGGTGCATCATTCCACCCCATTGCCCTGTGGCTTCTCTCAGCAAAGTTCACGGGGATCTATAACCCAAAATTGTATGTTCTCGGGGAAAAAAGACCTGTTCCCCGGGAGGGTGCTCCTAAATGGAGCGCGTGGACATTAGCTGGTACGGCAGCCTTGTTCCGGCCAGCTCTGCACGAAGGCTCTGATGGGTTTGTGGGGCCGGGTGTTAAAACCTTAAACAAAAATAGGATGGAGGTGAAACCTGCACAGCATAAGGGAGCCCTTCGAAGTGCACCGCCCGTGGGGTCGGCATGCTCGCCAGCCGCTGCCTCTGGCTCCCCGGGGGCGATTTCTCGCCGCAGCCGCTTCCGACGGCGCAGCTGGGACGTGGGTTGGAGCGACCCGGGCTCCTCCGGCAGCGGTGCCCCTGGGGAGCCCCGGGGAGGAGACTCCCCGCGCGTCGGGCTTTGATGAGGCGCCACTCCGCGCGAGCGGAAAAGCCAACAAAAATGTGGGCGACGAGTCTGCGTTCCTTTGTACCCGGTTTACGAGCCCCGCCCCGAGCTCCGCGCGCAGAGCTTGGGCGGGTGTCGGCGCGGCCGCGCCCCGCGCCCGGGGTATAAAAGGCCGGGCGCCCCGGGGACCGTCATTCCCACTTGGGTCCCCTGCTCGGCGCTCGCCACCCTCCGCCTCCGCCTCCGCCTCGCCGCCACCATGACGCGCTTCTTCTGCTGCGGGAGCTACTTCCCCGGCTACCCGTGCTACGGCACCAACTTCCACCGCACCTTCCGGGCCACCCCGCTGAACTGCGTCGTGCCGCTGGGCTCCCCGCTGCACTGCGGCTACGGCTACGGCTGCGGCTGCTTCAGCGGCAGCGGCCTGGGCTGCGGCTACGGCGGCAGCTGCTGCCGGCCGTGGGGCTCCGGCTCCGGCTTCGGCTACAGCACCTACTGAGGCCGGCGCCCTGCCCGCCGCCCCGGCCCTGCGTCCGGCCGCCCGCGGAGAGCCGGCCTGGCCGCCGCACTAGCGCCCCGGCCACCCGGCGGGACCCGGCCGCGCCCGCAGCGAGGACAGCGGGTCTCCGCCCTGCGCAGGCCCAGCCCAGGCGCCGGGGCCCCTAGCCGGCCGCCCCCCGCGGGCCCGCGCCGCCCGGATCCCCGCGCCCCCCACGCCGGCGCATTGCGGGTCGGGGTTCCGCCGCCCGCCCCCTAATAAACCTCATTTCTTCAGCATGCGCCTTTTTGTACTGGTGGTTTCTTGTTCTAGCATTTATTTTCATTTTTATGTTTTTAAACGATTTTATTTTTATGTTTAGAGGGAGGGGGAGGGAAGGATCAAGAGAGGGAGGGAAGCACCAATGTCCGGGGCGCCCTCAGCGCCCCGGCTGGCACCTGGCTTGGGCCGCGGTGCGTGTCCTGCCTGGGAACCGAACCTGCGACCCTCCGACGTGCAGGCTGCGGCGCAGTCCACGGGCTGCTGTGCTTCTGAACTCAGCGGCCTGGAACGGTGGCTGGAACGGTCTCATTCTGGTCTCGAACTACCCACGAAGGCGGGCTGATGGCTAGCATTCTCTCCCTGGATTTTGACATTTCTCTTTTTAAAAAATCTATTAAATCGTCCTAAATGCAACCTAAATGCTGTATACGTGTCAGTGTTTCTCTGTGCTGGTTATGAATAGGAACCCTTCCCCTGCTGTTGAATGCTGACGAATCTCTCTCCCACTCCCAATGCTGATGGTTCCACTTGGTCCTTCTCCCTGTGGGTGACGCTCAGCCTGGGCACCTGTGACCCTGCCGACAGCCGGGAGAATTCCAGCAAAAAGGGTTTACGTGTGAATCTCTGTTTTTAGAGGTTTCCAAGATCTGGTCAATAGAAAAAGCAACAGCTAAAGGCACCTAGCATTTCCCTCTCTTTGATAGGTGGGTTTCGTGTTTTTGTCCTTCTTCTCTGCTGCGTTCAACACGGGTCTTGTGCTGGGTGGGCCAACAGGTGCCACCAGAGCCCTCGAAGAGACGTGTGTGTAACCTGCGCTTGGGAGCAATTCTGGTCTTGCTCACTGAGAAATCTGCTGGATCAAAGCGAAATGCTTCACGGTGGCATGAAGGCACATTCGCGGACTATTTATCGTGCCCTTCTTGGTTCAGAGAAGACACCCCCTCGTTTTCATGACGTATGTGGCCCACTCTCGGCTTTGCGGGCGCAGAACATCGCACAGGCTGACGGGAAGCCCATTCATGCGTGTATGGAGTGCCGTGTTAAGAATTCGGGGCCCGTGAAAACCTGTGGCAGAGGAATGTTCCAGAACGCTTGTGAGAAGTGGAGGACGGCAGCTTTGGAACTGCGCGCAGCCCTGCGCCCCTGAGCGCTCCCCCAGCCTCCGCCGCCCACTGGCTATCACAAACGGTGAACGAAGCCACTCACGATGACGTTTTGGGGTCCCACCCCGGTGCCACCAGGAAGAATGCAAAAGGGCTTGTGGAAGCCGGCCTGGAAGTACCACCTGGATAGGAATCCAGGTGAAGGAGAGAAGTGGAAACGGATTTCTGGTGCGAAGGGCAGGACTGGCAACACCGGGGAGACGGCAGAGGGAGGTGGGGTGCGGTTTCGCCGCAGGGCCCTCTTGGCTGCGGTGTTTGGAGGAGGAAGGATGCAGAGGCCGGAGGGAACAGTGCTGCGCCCCAGTCCTCGGCAACCCTGGAAGGTTTGTAGGAGCTGCAATGAGCACACTGGCTCCACAGGAGGGGTTCGTGACACAGGTGAAGGTGGGATGGAGAGGAAGGAGCAGCGGACACGGTCCCAACTGGCCAGGTGCTGGGGCACCAGGGACAGTTCACCCGCTGGGACCTGGCACGGTTCCGCCGACCCAGTCTGTGTGCGAGGAGTGCCAGGGCCACGCGGAATGGAGCGGAACTAGGGACGGGCGCAGAGGCTGCATGGAAGGAAGCTGGAAGGAGATTCTAGAAGTTCGTATGACAGATGGCCAGTGACAACGTTCCATGGTGAAGGGGACCAGGAGCCAGGACTGGGACGGGAGAGGCTGTCTTCGTTTTGGGAGGACCCTGCTGCTTCTGCTCCGCTGGGAGGGGGCCTTGCTGGGTGTGCGTGCAGGTGTGCGGAGCACCTGCAGCTGGGCGAGCACCTGCATCTGGGCGGAGAACCGCGCAGCTTCCGGCAGCCAGTGACTGCTCTGGACCAGCGAGCCACGGTCCTTGCCTCTCCGGTGGGTCAGACGGTCAGGCGTGGAGACCTCAAGGGTTTGCCCAAGGCAGGCTTGCCCATCCATGGTAGACCATCCGCAAAGGGTCGCCTGCTCATCGAATGTAAGGTAAACCTTCCTGAGAATGGCTTTCTGTCTCCTGATAAACACCGTGTGCTGGGAAAACTCATACCTGGAGGGAAGGAAGTCGAAGAGACGGACGCAATGCACCAGGGTAAGCTGGTGGACTGCAATCCGGATCAAGGAAGACGGCGCCATTACATGGAGAAGCACATGGGGCTGGTGCCCATCATGCACGGGTGCTGGCCGGGGTCAGACCTCTTCATGGGGCGAGTGAGTGACAGTCCTGCTAGCATTTCACACACTGTGGTGAAGGAGTGAAGGGCTATCATCCTAATATGCTCACTACTTGCTATTGCTTCATCTTAATATTCAGATATAGTGGTGTTTTAAAACTTAAGTGAAGAATAAACTCAAAATATCCAAGCCTGACTTTGCCTTATATGTATGATACCATACGTGTGCAAGATAAGTTTAATTTTGTATTTAACTGGCAGTCAGACCAAAACCCTCCTGTACAGGGAAGTATTGGCTTGTGTGGTTGTATTAGTGGGATTCCTGGGTGCCTCTGCTTCCCTGGCTATGAAGATGGTGAGCCGTGTCATCAGTGGCAGAAATGCTACCTTTCTGCAGGAGGTGTTCATCATAGTAAGCTGCTTCTGGAGGGCCTGCCCTTGGAGAACTGCACCCCCTTCTGTGGTGCCATCTTTGAAAAATATAACTCTATCCATCCTTGGTTCCGTGGTTCCCCTTCCCTTTGAATTGTACGAGTAGAGTGGTGACTTCCGGAGCCGCTACCTTAGAGTGGAGCGATGAGACCTATGAATGGAAAGGTAATCTGCTTGTTTGAGGCAGAAAGGCATATTTTAGGTATGGTGCAGGCTTCCTTTAAACCACTTGCCTTATGCTCCAGAGTAACTGTAGCTTCACGGTGGTGGCACAGCAACTTGGAAATAGCTTTAATCGTGTGTGTCAAAGTTGTATGTTTACAAACTGAAGCCTGGATATCAGAATCTAGGCAATTCCTGAAACGGATGAATGTCTCCTCAAAGTACTGATGACAAAGCAAGAGGAAAAAGGGAAAACCTACGGCAGCGACCCCGGCCTGAGTTGCTGACCGTCTTCAAGGGGCGTCACTCACCGGGGGCTCAGCAAGTAGTCACAGCACCGGGTGCTGTCCGGGGTTTGGGAGACACATAACCCTTGTCCCTGAAAGTTAAACACACTGTATTTCATACTTAAAGGACACTAGTCTCCTATTTAATGCTAATTCATGTGCCGTACCTGATCATCCAAAGTCAAACATTCCTCACGCATGTCCTCCCAAGGACTCAAAATGGAAGACCGCCTTTAGTAAGATCTATCTGCTTATATATTTATTTACCTGCACCTATACCTAGTCTATGCCTATATCTATATATCTATATGTATGATCCCGCTGACTCTGAGAACAAGGAAAACATAATTATTAAAACGAGAACATTGAATATCGATATCATGTTATTATCTAATCGACAGTCCATACTTCAGTGTTGTCATAGCCCCAGGGAACGTCCCTCATGGTTATCCTTCCTGCTCCACGTATTCAGAGTGTCACCAGTGTGGGAAACGTGTAGAGATGGAAGCCTGAGCGCGTCGGCAGGGGTGACACTCCCTCCGGGACAGAGACCTGAGCGGAAGCTGGGTGGGGAGGCCGGAAGCTGGGGGCGGCTCTCACCCACCAAGACCCAGTGCAGAGGGTGCAGGACCTGCCTGGGGGAGATTTGGGGCCTGAGGTACCGAGCGGGGATTTGGGGTTTTTACCGACAGGAGAGTCTGTGATGCTGTTGCCCGGCTAACCTTACTTCCCATTC
The DNA here is from genome assembly GCA_004026585.1 of Noctilio leporinus. NCBI lineage: Eukaryota > Metazoa > Chordata > Mammalia > Chiroptera > Noctilionidae > Noctilio > Noctilio leporinus. The sequence continues at coordinate 20,674 of PVIW01010514.1, forward strand.
TAAAGCCACAATAAATGCAGAAAACAGCCTGCCTGCCTGCCTTATCGTGTTTGTTTTGCCCCGATGACTCTAGTTTATACGTTATATGCAATACTACTTATGCATATAACAATATCACACATATCTAGCATTTGCATATTACCAAGTCCATGTCAGCATAAGCCGCAGGTATTGGGCCCACTTACCCTAAGATCAAGCCCCGCGAGAAGACGGACCCCGGGAAGTTCAATGCTGATGTGCCCGTGCGCTGACCCAGTGCGCATGCTCAGGTCCATCGGTGGTCCGACGCCCCTCGCGGTTGGAGCCCCAGGCCCGGGCCGTCCAGCGCGGAGCTGGAGCGGGCGGGGCAGGTGCTGCGGTGCCGCCTTGTCCCCCAAGCGAAACACGGGCCCAGCGCAGTAACTGGGCCTTGCTCTGGTGAGACCCCAGAAGCCCCGCAAACTGGCTGAGCCCCCAGGGGCGCTGAGAAAGCAGGTTGCTGAGATTGTGTCTCAGGCGAGTCCCAGGCTCGGTGGGCAAGTTCTGGCCCCGGGGCCACTCGGGGTAAATCCTGTGCGACTGCCTGTGATCTTGTCCTCTCCGCTGACACTTGGGACTAGCACGTGTGTGTGTGTGGAGGGGATGGGGTGCAGGGCGTGGGGGCGCCGTCCTGCGACCTACAGGACGCTGGGCCGCGCCCCTGGCCTGTCCACACCCTTAGGTGCCAAGCGGCACCCCGGTCGCGACCAACGGAAACGTCCCCAGCCATCGCCGCACGTCCCCTGCGGAGCAAAGTCACCCCTGACGCTGCCACCTTAGCCCTGGGCGTTGAGCCTGGCGGAGCCGGTGCCTGCTTTCTCCCCTCCCGCGTTCCCCGTTTGCCCCCTTCAGTTGTGGGTTTTGCTGAAGGTGACGGCCCTTCGCACACCTTGCCGCAGGTCACCGCACGTTTCCCAGGGGGCGGCCAAAGCACCAGCCTCACGGGGGCCCTGGCGGCTCCTGCAGAATGTGGATCCCTGGGTCCCGACCCAGGGACCGTGCGTGTGGCGCTTGGACATGTGCGCCCGGGCCCAGGGAACTGAGAGACAGCGACGCTTAAGAGACTCTTAGGTCAGTTGAAAGATTAAAAATGAGTTTTACCCTCTAATCAATGGACAGCTGTTGGAATAGTTTTTACAAGAGATTTTGTCTTTAGAGGGAGGGAAGAGGAGGGAGAAAAGGGGGAGAATCGTTCTTGTGCGGTTGCCTCTCGCGCTCCCCCAACTGGGGACCCAGCCTGCAACCCAGGTTTGTGCCCTGACTGGGCATCGAACCTGAGACCTCTCTGTTCACAGGCCGGCGCTCAGGCCCCTGAGCCACCCAGCCAGGGCTGTCGAAGTATGTTTAACGTGTCTATGTTTGTGTTCGAGTCTCCCTTTGTGTGTGTTTTATAACCACGTCTGTATTTTGTGAGCACTGGGCTGTGGGAAGCAGGCTGTCAGGAGGGAAACACCCCTGGATTAATTTTAGGGCTATGGTGGCTGTGTAGCAACATAGACCAGTCGCTTGAAGCAGGCAGTGTGGCAGGTGAGCAAGGGGCCCCGAAGTTGTCCATCTGAACCCCTGAGGCCTGTGACCCTGAAGTTGTCCATCCAAGCCCTTGAGGCCTGTGACCCTGAAGTTGTCCATCTGAGCCCCTGAGGCCTGTGACCCTGAAGTTGTCCATCTGAGCCCCTGAGGCCTGTGATCCTGAAGTTGTCCATCTGAGCCCCTGAGGCCTGTGACCCTGAAGTTGTCCATCTGAGCCCCTGAGGCCCGTGACCGTGTTCCTGATGCGGAGAAGGGCCCCTGGCAGAAGGTGTTACAGCAACGAGGTTACCCAGGTGCCTCCCATGGGCTGGGCTGGGGTGTCCTGAGGAGGCTGCAGGGGCAGAATCAGCTGTGTGCTGGACCCCAGAGGCTGGAGCGGCCCAGCAGGTGAGCAGAGGACAGAGGAAGTGGCCACTGAGGGAAGCTGACACAGGCTGGAAGTGGACACTCTCCGAGGGGCCGCAGAAGGAGCCAACTGTGCCCACCACCTGGCGCCGACCTCCGGCCCCTGGTGCCGGCAGGTGAGGGACCGCGCTGGTCCCAGTCGCCAGCTGCATGGTGACTGGTGGGGTCAGGACAGGGAGGCAGAGGCTGACGGACAGGGACACACTTAAAAGGTTTTAGAAGCTCAAGTGAGCAACACCTGTGCTGCGGAGGGTGACTCTCGGTGTGGGTTCTCAGTGGTCAGGTGTCAGCTCAGGTGTGGACGATGAACTCGCTCATGGAGACAACATCCATGGAGACAACACCCATGGAGACAACACCCATGGAGACAACATCCATGGGGACAACCACATGGAGACAACATCCATGGAGACGACCACATGGAGACAACATCCATGGAGACAACATCCATGGAGACAACACCCATGAAGATAACATCCATGGGGACAACCACATGGAGACAACATCCATGGAGACGACCACATGGAGACAACATCCATGGAGACAACATCCATGGAGACAACACCCATGAAGACAACATCCATGGAGACGACCACATGGAGACAACATCCATGGAGATAACATCCATGGAGACAACATCCATGAAGACAACATCCATGGGGACAACCACATGGAGACAACATCCATGGAGACGACCACATGGAGACAACATCCATGGAGATAACACCCATGGAGACAACATCCATGGGGACAACCACATGGAGACAACATCCATGGAGACGACCACATGGAGACAACATCCATGGAGATAACACCCATGGAGACAACATCCATGGGGACAACCACATGGAGACAACATCCATGGAGACAACATCCATGGAGACAACATCCATGGAGACGACCACATGGAGACAACATCCATGGAGACAACACCCATGAAGACAACATCCATGGAGACGACCACATGGAGACAACATCCATGGAGATAACATCCATGAAGACAACATCCATGGGGACAACCACATGGAGACAACACCATGGAGACAACATCCATGGAGATGACCACATGGAGACAACATCCATGGAGACAGCCCATGGAGACAACACCCACATAGACAGCCCCATGGAGACAACACCCATGGAGACAACACCCATGGAGACAACCCCATAGAGACAACCCCATGGAGACCACCTCATGGAGACAACATTCATGGTTACAACACCCATGGCTAGTTCATTGTCCACAATTGTCCCAAACACCTTCCAGAGCTCACCGGTCAGAGGGCCCGGCCAGGCGTGACAAGGTGCCGCTGGCCCTTCAACATAGTAGAAGCTCAATAAATGTCTGTGGAAATGCGTGTTTGAAGAGACGAACGAGAGAGAATTTTTTATTTATTATTTATAGTGACCACTGGTATGTAGTCTAAAAACCCATTTCAAGCATTCCCTGCAATTTCTGTCACTTTTAATGAATGATAATGGTTTGAAGCTGAAAACTTGGTATCTGAAGCTGAGGAGATGAAACTGTTTTATTGAGCATGTTGGAATACACTGTCTTTCAAAACCTGGACACTTCCTGCTCCTTTGTAGAAAATCTATCTTTTTAGGTCTGAGCTGATCTGAAATCAAAGAAACATATGAAGTGAGAAATCAAATTATTTATTAAATAACACCATAAGACTGTTATTAAGAGACTTAATCACATGGACTTCATCCAAACTTACAAATATCCAGTGACGATCAGTCTACACTATTTCATCTCATGTATGCGAATCTAATATTTTCCTGTTCCTTAACCTTCATATCACATGACTGTTTTTTGGAGAAATTTGCAAGAGTAACCCATTTGAACTGCAGTTGCTTTGGACGGCTGCAGTTTCCCTGCCAGGTCCCTCAGTCCCTCTTCTCCGCATGGTGGGAGGCCTGAGAGGGGCCACCAACATTTTGGGGGTCTGGATAAGAAGCTGTGTTGGAGATACATTTAATTTGAGTGGGGGGTGGGTGAAGCTATTTCTAGCCATCTTTGTGTGGGGATGGCTTCTGGGAACTGTCCCAGCCTCTCTCTGAGCTGTCTGAGTTTGAGATGTGAGGGTGCAGGACCAGTGTCCCATCCCGGTGTGAACCCTCGAGAGGTGGTCAGCTGGGCTTCACCGGGGCAGGGGGTTGGGGAGCATGGTCTGAAACTGGGGGGCCAGGGCTGGCATGCGGGGACATCAGCACAGGGCTGTGCCAGGCAATTATGCATGAAAAACGCTGTTTCAGAATTTGGTAATGTTTGCGATTTTTGTTAGTGTTTACATTTTTGTGTGAGTTAACAAATGTTTAGCCTTCCGTTTCGTACTTCAACGTTTTATTCCTTTTTGGGCAGGGGGTTCTCCGCGCCGTGTAGACTCAGCCTCTACAGACCTGGCTGCTCCCAGGGTGAACCCGAATCGGGTTAGAGGCCTCAGGCTCAGAACCGGGTTAAACTAGCTACTAATTTTGGTTTTGGATGCCGTGTTGATAAATAATTTTCCTGCAAATATTCTTGTGTTAGGATTTTCTGTAGAACTTGTAGATAAAACTTAAACCCTGTAGGTGGGACTTAAGATTTTAAAAGACATCGTGTGTTGGTTTTTATTCACTGTCGCTGCTCGAATATGGAGCTGGGTATTTTGCTCTGGGGGCAAAACTAGTGTCTTTGGTGGACAGGCAGGTGGGAGAAACTCTCCTGGAAACTGAGCCTCAGGAGGGAACTTTGGCATCGGTTCAAATCTTTGTCCTTCGGTGACATTGCACAATGCTATATTTTTGTTTAACGTTTCTTTTCCCCAAAGTTACTTTTTTGTTGTTGTTTTTTTCTTTATGAGGCAGAGCAATGGGATGACCATAGAGATAGAAAGCCAACCATCCTGTGATGTCTAAGGATCTGCTGTTGAACTTCCGTGTGTTTTAGGGGTGAAGCTAATTTAAATTCCCTGCCATTCATTATTGAGCTGTCAGTCTCTTGAAGTGTTTGAATCTTAGATGCTGAGTCACCCTGGGTGGCCAGCCAGCTTTGCGCCTGAAGGAGAAGGTGGGCAGCCTCTGCTGTAATTAACCGCTTGGTGGTTAGGATGCTGGCACAGTTTTGTATTTTTCCAGGCATCTTACTGTGACCTTGGATTCCACCTGTGATCTCGCCGGGCTCCCAGAAATTTGCATCTCAGCTGTTATGCAGGGAGGAAAGTCACCTCAGAGATCTGAAGTAAATGTTGGGGGTTAGTACGTAGAACATCGCCCATCTATACCCCCTAGGAGGGTTTCTGCCAGCTCCGTGCCAACCTGGCCCAAGGCCACATCCCCCCTTTTGCTGCCTTTTCTGTAAGTTTCTTGCAAAGTGCCATTCCAGAGAATCTCAATGCAGGATCTGGAAATAACTTAGTGGGTCTTGCATGACCCAAAGTAATTCTGATCACTCATATTTGAGGACTAAATGCCTCTTCAGAGAGGAATGACTTTCACTCCCTATCCTGGGGTCCACGGTCATTCTAGGAACAAAATATGTTGATTTCCCATTGTTTACCTGGCCTTTCACAGGATAGTCAGAGTTGACAGGCAACCTGGTTTTATTTCTCTAATAGAAAAATATATACGTACATTTCAGGGTCAAATTTCCCATTCATTTTCCTGTTTTCTTTTATGTTATTTTCAACATTGATTTTAGGGTATCAGATCAACAAATCATAATTGTTTGACAACTGATTTCTAGGATCAGTTTGCAAATTCCATTTTTTTTTTTTTTTAATTTTATTGTTGTTGTATTACATCCATCCCCTTTTTGCTCCCCTCTGTCCCCCCACCCACCCAGCCATTCCCCCCAAAGTCAATCCCACCTGTTGTCCATGTCCATGGTTCCTTTATACTAGGTTCTTGTCTAAGCTGCTCCCCATCTTTGCCTCTACCTATCCCTCCCCCCTACCCCGTTCCCCTGACCACTGAAGGCCTATTCCTTGTATTCATATCCATTTTTTTTACAACGACAAGATTCGTAGTTCAGGGAGCGGTCTGAAAGTGTGTCAGAGATAAGTCAGGTGGGATCTATAATTAAGGTGAAAAGTTTAACCCGTCTTCTAGACGGGGTAACGTTAAGCTGAGAAAAAATAAAAGGAGTCTTCCCGATGAGCCCAATGGCACTTATTTGTCTTGAAAGAGAATTCTTTGATCAAGTAGCCCTAGTCCTGGATTTTGAGATAGACTCACTATGGGTCCACGGTTCCGCAGTGCGTTGATGGTGGGCGTGCTTGCCGGACTCCCGGCATGTGCCATTGCCAGAGCTCAGGGAGCTGGGGCCAGGGCAGCCCACGTGGCCGGAGCCCAGTGCACCTGTGGTCCTGCGCACCTGGGCCTGCGCACCTGGCCCTGTGCACCTGGGCCTGCGCACCTGGGCCTGTGCCACTGCCCCTGAGCTCCTGTGCATTCTGCACCCGGCACCTGCTGGGCACCAGCCTGCCCCCCAGGCCTGCGCTTTCAAGGTGCAGCCCCACTCTTTTCAGGGAGCGGACACGCTTTGCTGGAAGGAACCCCTCAAAGGCGAGCTGCCGTCAGCGGCTGTGAAGACGTTCTAGGCAAGAGTCCAACAAGTTAATGAGCTTGGATGCAAACTGGTGTCCAGAAGGAAATGAGGCCCGCGCCTCGGCCCGCCCCTCCGCGGCGTATATAAGGGAGCTGCGCCCCGACAGCCACACCGAAGGCCTCCTGCTCTCACCGCGGCTCCCACTCCTGCTCTCCACCTCCGCCTCCATGTACTACGGCAGCTTCAACAGCGCGGCCTTCCCCGGCTGCTACTGGGGCAGCTACGGCTACCCGCTGGGCTACAGCGTGGGCTGCGGCTACGGCAGCACCTATGCGCCCGTGGGCTACGGCTGCGGCTACGGCTACGGCTGCGGCGGCGCCCTCAGCTACCGGAGGTTCTGGCCCTATGGGCTCTACTGAGGGCCACGCCCCGCCGCCACCCCGGTGCCCGTCCCCGCACCGGGCGCACCTGCGCCTCTCCGGACACCTGCTCCCACCCGCTCCCATCCGCTCCCACCTGCTCCCATCCGCTCCGTGGCTGCGTCTCAGACCCCGCCCGGCATCCTGGGCACGGACATGAAAACCACAAGCCGCCTCCTGCTGCCAGCCCTGGGGACCTGTGGGGACACGGCCAGAAACTTGGATCTTCCCCGACCCTTGGACACCGGTCCTGCTCCAGCCGTGCCCGGTCCCCCAATTCTCAATAAACTTGTCTGAGTCAGCATAACCTCCTGCGTGTGGCGTTTCCTTCGGCTCTGCCTTGTCCCTGTGCCCTGAGTGCAGAGGGGGGACTTCGCTTTCTCACCTGGGTGCCAGGGGTCGGGGATGCAGGCAGCCCTTGGCCTTGTGGGAAAAGCAGGTGGTGTCTCCGCCTTCCCCGAACCCTGGACCACCCTGTGCCAGGTGCCCCTCCTCCGAAAGCCTCCTTGGGGGAGCCCCATCTGTGCTCTTTCAGTCACCCCCACATGAATGCAGATGAAATCAAATGCATGTTTGCTCTTTGGGAAGCATCCACAGCAGAGTAGCAGCAACACAGGAGGAGCGGACATCCCGGGGCGAGGGGCACCCCTAGTGAAACCACCCGACGTGCACTGGGCGGTGTAGACCCAGGGTGGGAAGCTGCCTCACGAGGGTCAATGCCAGGTGGTGCGTTTCCTCTTAAAGGAGGTGAGCACCTTTTCACAGACGTGGGAGAAAATGTCACCATCACGAGGGAGCATTTTGGAAGCCGGGTCAGCTTTTCTCCATATTCCTTAGGGAAAAGAGCAGTATTTCTTCTATAACAAATAAAAATCACTGCAGCCCTCCCGTGGGAAACACGTTCTGTGTTGCGGCAGGAGGACTGGACTCAGCTGCTTTCACGTGTCATCTGCATGTGTCTGTACGGCATGCAGTTCGCTGTGCGGCTAAGGAGGCGCCGGTCGGGTGGAGACTTCATGTTGGACAAGTGAGTCCTCCGCCATAGTAGATCCAATGGTTATCTTTCTTCTTCTTCTATGAATACATTTATTTATTTTGCTATTACAGTGGTCCCAATTTCCCCCCCTCTGCCCCCTTCCACCCAGTACCCCATTTCCTCCAGCAATGCTCCCCTTAGTTCATGTCCATGAGTCAGGCATGTAAGTTCTTTGGCTTCTCTATTTCCTTTGTTCTTCTTAACATCCCCCTGGCCATTCTGTAAGCACCAATGTGTAAATTGCTAACAAAAATCTCTTTTTCTTTTTTAAAGGACACCCTGTTCGAGGATCTATTCCGCAGACTTTTCTGTTAGACTATTGTAGCCAGTGAAACCTCTCGTTGGACACGCGCGTCACGTCATGCTGAGAATGGTGATCTGATCAGGGGTGCAGGGCAGGAGGGCACAACACAAGAGGGTGTTTCAGGAACGAGAGGGTAACGTGGGAATCAGGCGGCGCCCTGGGACTGCTCTGGAGTGAGGCCTGAGAAAGGGCCCCATCCTACCCGGGGCCCCCGAGTTGTGTGCGGGAGGGTGGCCGGGCAGCCCCCGTGAAGCTCCCGCTCCCGCCTACGCCTCGCCCCGGGGAAGGCTGACTCGGGGCGTCTGAGGCAGCTCCAGAAATCTGAATGCTTCTCCAGCTTCCACCGCGAGGGATGGTCAACACATAAAACCGTGCATATTTAAGGCGCACCGCAGGACGCGGCGATAGGCACACGCATGATGACGCGGTGGCCGCAGCCACGCCAGTTAACATACCCATCACCTCATCTGTTGACTTGATTTTTCTCCAGGCCCATGAAAAGGGGCTGGGCATGGCTAATCACTAGGGAAGTGCAAATCAAAACCACCACGCGTCACCCCCCTGACCAGCTGTCATTAACAAGACAAGACGTAGCACGATCGGGGAGGATGCGGAGGAAAGGAAACCCTCACACCTGTGGGCGGGAACCTGCGCTTTCTCAGCCACGGATGGAAACCAGTACAGAGGATTCTCAGGAATGTAAATGCAGATCGATGATCCAGCAATCGCCTTCTGGGTGTGAACCGAAGGCCATGCCCTCGGCCCTGTGGGGAGACAGCTACCCCCACGTTCACCACTGTGCTGTTCCCGAGAGCCAAGATGAAGATGACCTTGTGTCCCAGACGAATAAATGCGTAAGGGGAACGTGGTGCGTCTGCAATGACCTATTATTACATTTTAAAGGGTTGAAAGCAAAACATTTAAAACATGTTTTAAGTTATAACAATTTGGAAGTCATTAAGTAGTAAGATATGACTTAAAAAGAAGGAAGTCTTGGCATCTGCCTCCACATGGATGAACTGAAAATCTGAAGTTTATTTCCCGTCTGGGAGCAAAGAGGACTGTCCATAGTTATGTAGGGTCCCCAAGCATAAAAGCAGAATAGATGCCATTTAGGGGCCACCTGGAAAGACAGCGCTCTGGTCAGGGTCGGCTGTGGTCTCTGGGGGAACGGCGGGCACTTGCTCCTGATTCCGGCTCAGTCTCGGTGCCGGAGGTAGAAACTCAGGGAATCCGCGGGGACCGCGTGGTTTCTCAGCACACAAGGAAAGGACTCGGGACCCCCGCTGGCTAGATCTGCTCTGTTCTGTAATCACAGTCCTGCGGCCTCAGAAGCGGCTGTCTGCACATTTCGTGACTTGGATCCATCTAGAAGGTCACGCATGAAGAAAGGTGTTGTTTTCCCGTCCTGCTTTCTGTCCATTGTTTATTTCTGTCCGTGACGTGAAGAAAATCTACACTATGTGTGTTTAAGGTTTTTCTGCAGAATTGCGCCTGTGGGATTGAGAAAGGGATTTGAATATTAAAGGCGTCAAGGCATCTGATCTACAGAGAACAGTTGAGAGAGAGAGAGAGAGAGAAAGAGATGGAAAGATGTTTTCTCCCTATGTTTTAAATTTGGAGTAATTTTCCTGGTGAAAGGCGAGTCTGGAGAATATTCTGAGAACTTCCTTGAATTGTGAGTCTGGGACTAAGTGTTGCTGGACAGAATCACATCGCGTGACCTGATTTAAATAAGGGCAAGGTCATTCCCATTCTGCTGACTTGGTTTTGAACAACGTGTTTCCATAACAAACTTGGGGGAGTCATGTCAAACGCTGCAAGGTGTCCTGTCACTATTGTGAACACCTCGCCTGGGGATGGACAGGGCACCCTGCTTTTAGCTGTGCTCACCACCTGGCTCCCAGGTTCCTGCCCACTCGGGACACCCTCTCCTCTGGCTGTGAGGTGCCCCAACTCTTTTATGACTCATCAGTCATGGTTGGACTTACGAAGGCTAATTTACATTTGCGCAGTGGGTTCACAGGAGAGGGTTAAAACCCAAGGAGAACTTCAGCAGAAAGCACATTTTGAGCTACTCTGCTAAGCATTTTCCCAAGTACTCTCTCAGGGCCATTTAAAAAGAAAGATTTTATTTGTTATTTCCAGAGAGAGGGGAAGGGAGGGAGGCAGAGAGGGAGAGAAACATCCATGTGCGGTTGCCTTTCACCTGCCTCCAGCTGGGGACCTGGCTTGCAACCTGGTTATGTGCCCTGGCTGGGAATCGAACCAGCGACCTTTGGGTTCACAGGCCGGTGCCTTATCCACTGAGCCACCAGCCAGGGCCTCTCAGGGTCATTTCAAACACCTGCTCTCTCTCACGGGGTTGCTAGAGAAACGTCCCCCAAATGGCACCCCGATGTCCCCAGGTGTTGGATGACGACCCCATAAAGTTGCTGCCCATGAACGTGTGGCCATCAAGAACGTGAGGGTGCAGAGCCAGGGTGGGTCTAAGGCACGTGGGAGATTTTCCGTGGCACTTGCAATGTCGCTGCCTGTGAGACACGATGAAACGAGGGTTCCCTCTCCCCATTTTTCTTTGCTGCATTTTCTTCTCTTTAGCTTCTCCGTCATTGTCCTTGAGTTTCTCAGTCCCCAGAGGGCGACGGCTTTCTCCTCTGTCCCCGCAGATCTTGTTCAAGGCAGGGCCACTTCCTCAGCAGGTTTATGAGACGTGCCTTCCGGGCACAGAGGGCTCTGATGGCTGCCCTCAGCCAACCTTTTCAGGGACTCACACGGGCCCTGCCTCTGCTGCAGAAAAGCTTCCAGCTACAACGGGAAAGAAAGATTTCCTCATCTAGATTTCCTCATCTTCTGCCGGTAACTTCAGACACAGAGGCTGGAAGTGTTTCCTACTTACGTGGGTGTGAATTGTGAGTTCCCGTCATTCCCTTCGGGGAAGGTGGCCTGTCTCAGAGCCCAGGGTGTGAGAGCAGAGGCCCCGTGGCTTTCGGGTGGCCCAGGTGGAGCCAAGCCAGACCCCGAGCCAGCCAGCTGACCCGCTGACCAACCCGCCGACCGACCAGCTGGGCAGGTGCAGCACCGTGGCAGCGTCGTGACTTCTGAGCTGGGTAAGTCAGGGTGTTCACCCCACTGATCTTTTACGAAACCGAAAGCCCTCTGAAGTGGCTTTATTTGAGATTTTCAGCAAGGCTGTCATTTTCATTGTATTCTAGCTTTGTTGAGTCATTTCAATGGGAAAAGTAATTGTGCAAAGGAACAACCTCACATGTAGTATGTTTCTGGGCCGGTGGCAGGTCATTCTGCCTCCTGACAACCCCACGAGGTCGTCTTTATTGCAGGTGCTGTTCCCTCCAGGAAGCTGGAGTTTGGGGAGCTCGGGGACGCGCTCCTGGTCGCAGGGCCGAGAGGCCTGGCGGGTTCACGGCTGCGCCCGCCACCCGCCACTGAGCAGAGTCACCCCAGCAGCCATGCCCTCGTCTGTCTTCTCCTCTGCGTCCCCCAAATAAAGCACAGCACTGGGCCCACTTGGGGCCCCAATAAATAGATCCCAAAGGAAAAGACAGAACCTTTCATTTTCCCTTCAAGTTAAAATAACAGCTCCCCAATGGTGGCACGAAGGCCATTGAAAGCCGCTCGTTCAGGTCTGAGGGCGGCGCTACGTGGTCTGGGTATTTTGTGGTCCCGCCGTGGAGCAGGGGCTGCCGGTGCCCTGCGGGTGGGACCCCTGGGCGGGTGGAGCGGCGACCCCTTGAAGTGATTCCCACCCTCTGGTCCATGAGGGAGGCCGTGCAGCCGGTCACTTCCTGTTGTACAGACAGAGTCTTGGTCGGCGCAATTCTTCATAAGTGTTGAAAATGACACTTTTGCCTCGGAGGGGGGAGCCCCGCGAGGCTCCGGAGACAGGAATGGGGACGGAGGCGCAGGAGCCCCCCTGCACCCAGCTCACGTCGGCCGGGGCTCTTCTCTGCCCGCTGTGACCGCCACGCTGGTCTGTGCCTTGTCTGATTTCAGTGGGGCCCCTGAGTATTTCCATTGCACCTGTGAGCCCCGGGAGAGCCATCTGGCCAGGTTCTCCCCCTCTGCCGCCTCCCAGCTGAGCTCTGAGGACTCCTCCTGCCTTCAGCCCTGCCCCCCGGAGTTCCATCTCAGGGGTCCCCCTGCGCGGACCCCACCCTGCCCCGCGGCTGTGAGCTCCCCCTTCCCCTGCTCGGGTGTCCCTCCTGCCACGCGGCCTGGAGTGCGGTCAGCCTGCCTGTCACAAGCGTCCCCAGCAAACCTGCGCGCCGGTCAGCCCTCCGAGCTCCAAGTTTCGATGTTGTCCTTTACGATGCAAGACAAACGCTCCGCTGCCACGTGAGGGCTGAGCACACCCTCCTGGCCCTCGTGCCAGCCTGGCAGTTTCACGCCCCCGAACCGTATGATTTACGTCCTTCTGCCGGGATTCCTGCCCCACGAGGTCCGCGCGGAGCTTTGTAATTACGGCGCTTGGCTGTGTGCTTTCACGCTGATTGTAGGCTTCTTTTTCTGGGCTTCAGGTTTTAAAGGTTTGTTAGATCTGCCAGCTCTTTAATATCTGCACCTCAAACTTGGTAGGGAGCTTTATGGAGCGGAAGGGTGTTCCGTAGATTCATGTCTCGGTGTTGCAACCAGCAAGGTGTTTGCTGGAGTCTGATTTAACCAAAGACTTTGAAGACTCGGCGGTACCTTCTCATTACAGGGGCGAACCCCATAAAGGGGCAGCTTTGGACTTGGGCAGTTCATCAAGCTCAAACGTCTCTCCATCAGCATGAGAACCTCTCTTTTTTTGCAACAAGGTTAGCAGATAGAGGAGAATGTTAATTCTGATCTGAAGAGGGAAGGAGGCACGTTCCTCCAGGGCAGCCCTGGGTGGAGCCCTCAGGGGGCACGTGACAGCCTCGCCCAGTCGCCCCGGGCAGGTTGTGGGGCTCCCGGCGCAGTGACCCCGCCGGAGCGCCTCCTCGCTGTGGGCTGCGGCTGCTCAGGGCTGCGGAAGGCACCCACCACTCGTAGGACACGCCGGCCGACAGGAGGCTACAGGGGTCTGGCCTCTGAGACCTGCAGGGACATCCTGTTCTTCTGTTTCTATCTCCTTCGGGTCCCCAGAGTCTGCTTGACCAAGTGCAGCTCTGCATAGGATTCACTTCAAGACCTGCCCCCTTCTGCCCAGGGGACAGTTCCGTAGGTGGTGGCGGGGGCTTGATGATTTCAGTGCCCGTGAGGTGGAGTCTGTTGAAAGGGTCATGTTACTGCCTGTCTGACGTGCTTTGCTCACCCTGAGTGCAGGCCGCAGTCACTGACGCAGGGCCGCGTCCTGAGACAGCAGGGGACACGCGTTCACACCCGTGGTGGCCCCGGGGAGGTACCCCGCTCTCCCCGTTCCTCCTTCCTCACGCCCGCAAGGTCTTGGTCAGCATCTGTGTTGTTGTTGAATAAACTTAGAGCTTAAACGTGACAGAGGAGGAACAGCGAAAAATTGAAGAATTCGTTAAAAAGCGAGCGAGGGCAGCTATTCTCAAACCCGATTCAATACTTACAGATACGTAGCATACCCGGTGACCGCTGAGCGTCACCCATCATCGCAGCCGCGTGCGGAACAGATGCTAATGAGCGGGAGACACTGCGGAGTCTCATTCATTTTGCCAACATCCATGATGGGCTCTATGATGGGCCCAGAGCTTCTCAGAAGGGCTCCTGGGGTATCTTCAGTCCCAGTTTAGACCTGTTTACAACCCTTTGTGCGCCCCCACAGGCCATGTCAGAGGGTGCAGTAGGCGTAGGCTGGTTGTTTGGAAGCCTGGTTTTTGATGGTTCAGTGGAAACCTGCTGTCAACAAAGACGTTGATGACACTCCAGTAGCTTCACAATGACAGGGACAGGACTTCTTCCAGGGACACTAGGAAGCCAGTCAACTTCAAGCGATTTTGACGAGTAAAGAAGATGCCAAGGGACCCAGGGGCATTTACCGCACATGCTCTGGCAGGGGTGGGGTGGGTTCATATGATGACTTGGGGTAGACAGAACACGTCAGTCTCAGGAAGTGTGTTTCTTACTGCTAACCACTCAAGTCCTAAATAATGATGTCCTTTGGCTCCAACGGTAAGGCCACTTACTCAGGACCCCCAGGCAGGTGTGGCTGTCCCCTGGGGCCCCTGGGTATGGCGTGCACCCTCCCCATGGGCTGTGGCTTTGGACAGGATGCGGTGGCTTCCACCCACTTCTCTGCAGAAGAGACCGGACGTTTGAACTCCCTTCATGAACTTCTGACCACGTGAGCTCACCGTCCTCTGTGTCCCCAGGGACCCAACTTGAAGTGACGTTTTATCAACAGCTTTCCAGACGATAGAATGTGCTAAACCGTGTGACGCAGAGGGACCATGAACTTCATGCACTGAGCTTGGGAGAAAGTCTGAATTTTTCTTGATAGAGTGTTGGACCTTACGTTAACTTCTCCAAGTGCATTTGATTTTCATGTTTCCTCCTGGGTTCTGGTTCCATATGCCCATAAATATGCTCATTTTAGCTTGTAAATATGACTTCCAACATTGTTCTTTTCACTTCATTCTGTTTTTTTTTGGTGACTGTATTTTCTTTCTTTTTTCTTTATTTTTTTAGTAGCTGTCTTGGTGGGTTTGAAGTAATACCTCATTGTGGTTTTGATTTGCATCTTTTGATGGCTAATGTATTTGAGCATCTTTTTCATGTGTTTATATATATATATATCCTTGTTGAAAAAATGCCTATCTAGATTATTAGTCTATTTGTAGTTGGTTTACTTGTCTTTTTTATAACTAAGTTATAAAAGTTTTGTGTCTATTTCAGATACAAATCCTTTACAGATATATTAATTGCAAGTAGTTTCTCCCAGTCTGTGGGTTGTTTTTTCACTTTCTTGACAGCATCCTTTGAAGCACAAAAGCCTTCAGTTTTGATGAAGTCCTATTCCTCTATTTTTCCTTTTGCTCCTGTGCTGCTGCTGTCCTATTCAACTCAAGACCACGAAGAGCTCCACCATGTTGTTTTCCTAAAAGTTTTATAATTTTAGCTCTTATAGGTAACAGGCTTATGATATCTTTTCAATTAATTTCGGCAAATGGTGTGAGACAGATGCCCTACTCCATTCATGTGGGTATCTGGTTGTTCCTGCGGGCATATGTTCTCCCTGCATTTTACGGGGAAGATAATGCTTTGCTATTTTAACCATGCTATCTGCTAAAAAATTATTATCTAAGGAAAATGTGAGCAGTCTATGGAACATTTGCATGGACTCTCCTAACATTCTTCCTGTTCCCATTACACCACTGAGTGAGAAATCAGGAGCCTCTCCAGTATCGTGTTTTGTGCTGCAGTGAGGGTTTTAGCTTTTAAAGAACACCTATTAATAGGATTTGAGAGGCTGACAGTTAGAAGGCAGTAATTAAATGGTGAGTTGTCTGGATGTGAAAAAGAAAAAGAAGGACACATTGGTGGTTACAGAATGGACAAGGGAATGTTAAGGATAATAGAGGAGCCCTGGCTGGTAGCACAGTGGATAAGGCACCGGCCTGCGTACCCAAAGGTCGCTGGTTCGATTCCCAGCCAGGGCACGTAACCAGGTTGCAAGCCAGGTCTCCAGCCAGGTCCGTAGCTGGAGGCAGGTGAAGGGCAACCATACATTGCTGCTTCTCTCCCTGTCTGCCTCCCTCCCTTCCCCTCTCTCTAAAAATAATAAATAAAATCTTAAAAAAAAGAGTAATAGAGGAAATGGAGAAGCCAAAAGACTTACATGCATGGCACATGGACACGAACTGAGGGGGCGTTGCTGGAAGGAATGGGGGTGCCGGTTGGATGGGGCAAAGGGGAAAGATCGGGACAACTGTAATAGCCAAATCAATAAAGTATATTAAAAAAAAAAAAAGAAGAGCACTTTCCAGTTTCCTGTTGCCTTTCTCCCGGCTCAACGCTGAGGACATAAAGTGGAGGAGCTGTGCGCAGACGCTGTCTTCAAATGTATGTCCCTGCGTGTTGACCATGTTCTGCTTTCAGTTCTTTTTGTTTATGCGGCTGATTTCTTTGGTCTCTGTGGGAGGGGAGGGCTCAGCCATCCCTAAGAAAAGGACAAACGGTGGATTGAAATAAATCCGATGATGTCAGGGTGGTATTGGTCTCCCACCAAAAGCTAACAAAAGGTTATATCTTGAGGATTCTCTACTGGCAGGTGAAGGGAGACGGGAGAGACATTTTAAGCATCAACTATGAAAGGTTAAGAACAGTGAACTTTGCCACAGCACCTTGTTTATTCCTGAATCACGGAAGCTGACATTTTGAACATGGGCACATAAGACAAAAGGCGGAAGAATTCGCCCTGTGGGGACCCAGCCTGAGACAAACCACAGTCCCCAGGGCCTGGCTTCCGCCTGGGCCCCCAACTCTGCTCTCGTGGTCCTGCATCAGATGAGCTAAATAACGCCCATATATTGAGTTGGCCTGCTGTTGCGGAAGGCCACTTTGAACACTGCCACACTGACCCGAGGCGCGTCTAACGCCCGTGTCTCAGATTCCTTCCGTGCGCGCTGACGGCCACAGAAGGGCCAAGGTAGCGTCCGGGCCGCAGTGCGGCACCCGCGTGTTCAAAGCTCTGAAACTCACTTCAGGAGACGGTAGAGTCAGGACCCTCCAGGGAGGGAGGTCCTGGGGCCCGTAGGGAAATGATCGGGACAGGTTTCAGGACTTCGCTTCCGTAGATGCGGGGGGCCCAGGCTGGGGGCCCGGCTCGTCCGCCTGCCCTTTTAACCAGCGTGGAATGATTATGGAGCAGGTGGTCTCAGGATCCCTTTTTAAAACGCTGACCGAAGGAGAAAAATGGACATTTTCATGACATTGTTCCAGGGTCACTCAGCTGGAGAGTCCCCCCAACCCTGGGGGCTTGGAACAGATTTTTTATTATTTTTATTTTTTAATTAAAAAAAATTTTTTCTAATGACAGCTTTATAAAGATTAAGAGATTTTTTTACATAATGTTGACTGGATATTATTCATTTCTTTTATTTCTTTTATTTTTAAAATTTTATTGTTGTTGTATTACATCCATCCCCCTTTTGCTCCCCTCTGTCCCCCTCCCCACCCACCCGTTCCCCCCAAAGTCAATCCCACCTGCTGTCCATCAGAACAGATTTCAAAGACGACCCCAGGGAAGTGACGGCAGATGTGAGCGCTGGCGTGGAAGCCGCTGCTGGGACAGGAGGGAGGAACGGGCCGGGGCACGTGAGACACCGAGCAGGTGGCCACAAGGGGTGACTCAGCCGCGCGAGGTGTCATTAAAACAGAGCAGGAGGGTGGCGCGTGGGAGGAGGAACTGCGCCCTCCCGCTACACTGTCCGCGCGCTGGTGAGAATACTGAGTCACTTTTATGATCTGGATGTTATTAAGGATGCAGGACACCGAAGAAGAGTCTGGAGAAAAGAAGCAGAAATGATAAAAGGCTGGAAGAAATTGAGCTGCCCGGGAAGTGATTGGCTGAATATGGGTGCTGAGGTGCAGAAAAAAGAAATGTACTGTGAGCGTCCATTGCGAACAGTATGGAAAATAAGATAAGGAAGAACATGAATATCTACGATTAATATTATTTCCGTAGTGACTGAAAGTAAAATAGTTTTCGTAACCGCTGTAAAGTGCTTGTTTTGAACACTGTCCTATGTAATTAAACATTATTTGCCCTGGCTGGTGGCTCAGTGGATAAGGTGCCGGCCTGCAAACCCAAAGGTCGCTGGTTTGATTCCTAACCAGGGCACATAACTAGCTAGGTCCCCAGCTGGAAACAGGTGAAAGGCAACCATACATTGATGTTTCATTCCCTCTCTGCCTCTCTCCCTGCCTTTCTCTCTAAAAATTATAAAATCTTTAAATTAAAAACAAAAAACAAAAAACGATAAGGTGCTGGCCTACAAACCCAAAGGTTGCTGGTTCAACTCCCAGCCAGGGCACATAACCAGGTTGCAAGCCAGGTCTCCAGCCAGGTCCATAGCTGGAGGCAGGTGAAAGCCAACCATACATTGATATTTCTCTCCCTCTCTGCCTCTCTCCCTTCCCTCTCTCTGAAAGTAATACATAAAATCTTTTAAAAAATACTCAACATTATTTAAAAATAGACTTTAAAAATGACAGCCTCATATTTTCCTGCATAAATACAGCAGAGCTCATTTACTTATTCTTGGTTTTACATAGTTAGGATATTTTCACACACCCGCCCCTTGAAGTAGCATTTTAATGAACATCACTCAGTAATTATGGTTCCCATCTGCAATAATTTGCTGGTTTTAAATTCGAATTAGAGCCCAGATACTAAGTCCAAGGTCGGAAATGTTTCTGGGGTTCAGGACACAGGTTTTACCTGGTGTTTTCCTCTGACGGAAGGTCTTCTCTCCATTACTCTGTTTGTAGCACTGATTGCTGGTCGAAATTACCTCCTGCAATTACTAGTTAGCTATTAAAATGACAAAAGCATGAACTGCATATGTCAAAGGAAACTTGTTAGAAAAATAGCAAGAAAGGACAGCCTCCTGGCTTGGCCCTGCCTGGCTCCCATTTCTACCCAGGGACAACCGCCTCCAGGTACTTGAGACGTTTCTTTCTGCCTCATCGTGTCTGCATAGTTTTGCTTGACATTGTCCGTTTTCTCAATTGTCCCCATAATTTATTGGCTTCTGGCTATGCAAAACGAGGATTTTAGAAAATATATCCTTCACCCAGGATGTGTCTCCTCTCTCCAGGTCACGGCAGGCTCATGCGCAGCCGTGTCTTCGCTGCATGACTAGGAACTAGGAACCTTTTTCCAAGTCCAGGAGCTGTTGGAAGTGTCTCCTTCTGGGGGTCAGTAAGTGCCGCGTGGGTGGCCCCGCACTCTCCCCGGCTGACCTGTTCGAGCCCTCGCGGCAGGTCTGCACCCGTCAGAGGCCCCTCGGTCCCAGCTGCCCTGGAAATGCTGCTCCGGGCACCGTCTGACCCATCTGGGTGGCGGCCTGGGGACGGCCAACAGCCCACCCTGCTCTGTCCCTAGTTTATAGATGGACAGGTTCTCTAGGTTAGAACAATTTCCCTTTGTTTACTGAAAGTGTGGGTTGGAGCAGGCACGAGGGGTCAGCCTGGCTGGAAGGTCCTCGTTTCCCTGCTCTGCACCCGGAGGCCGCCTCCCACTCAGACTACCGGGTTTTAAGAAGAAAAGTACCGGAAAAAGGAAGAAAATGGACATTCCAGCTTCTGCAAGTCTGAGGGGCTTCGTGTCCCACCAGCCTTGCCCCTGGCCTTTCCCCTGGTCCCTGCTGCTGCCCTGGCTGCCGGGCGGGGGGACGGTGGCCCCGGCCAAGGCGCGGCCTGAGTGAGACCTCCAGTTATGGTCTGATAGTGGCTGTCAGGTCCCAGCACGTGGTCCCGAGGAAAAGCGAGTGGCTCCAGTTGCTGTACCTTGACATGCCACCTGCTGCCTGATCTGTCATGAGTGAGACGCTCATCCCTAATGGGTGACGATTGTGAAAGCCGGTGACTTCTGGATCTAAGCTATTCGGAACGGAGGCATTCGTATAAAGAGAGAAATGTGGTGATAACCAGTCCAAATATGAAAGTGTACACCTTTTCCACCCGCGTTTATCAGCGTAATGTGCACCACGATACTGTGCTTTATAATAAAACTGTGTTTGGTTTTCATTCCCATTTCTGGCCCGGAGCTCAAAGACTTCTGCTCTTTCCAAGTGCTGAGCTAGGGAGGTGCTTTTGTGATGTTATGAGCTGATTTTCGGAGCCCACCAAGGATCTGAACTGTCAATCCCAACCCCCTCGACCTCCAGGACGGGGAGAGGGACTGAGAGGGAAGTGATCATCAATTGCCAATAGCTGATGATTTAATCAATCACACATACCTTATGAAGGTTCCACGTACACCCCAAAGCACCGACCGGGTTCTCAGAGCATCCAGGCTGGTGGAGACTCGGGGAGACTCTGGGAGACTTGGGAGACACGCGGAGACACGTGGAGACTCTTGGAGACACACAGAGACATGCGGAGACACATGGAGACATGTGGAGACACGTGGAGACACGCGGAGATACATGGAGACACACGGAGACACTCGGAGATACATGGAGACACACGGAGACACGGAGACATGCGGAGACACATGGAGAGACGCAGACACATGTGGAGACATGCGGAGACACACAGAGACATGCAGAGACACATGGAGACATGCAGAGACACACGGAGACATGTGGAGATACATGGAGAGACACGGAGACACATGGAGACACGCGGAGACACGTGGAGACACTTGGAGACACACAGAGACATGCGGAGACACATGGAGACACATGGAGACACACGGAGACACGCGGAGAGTGGGCGCCTGCAGAGGCAGGTTGACCTGTGCTCCGGCCCCATCCCGCGCCTCTGGCTGTTCCCAAGTTACTTTCCTTCCAGGCGATGAACCTGTAAGCTGAACTGGAGAGCCCCTTGGTGAAACGCTTCTCCAGGTGCAGCGAGCCTCCCTCGACTTTCGGGGAACCCAGGGATGGGTTGAGAGCGAGTGCGGCGGTAGCAGCCTGGGCAGGTGACAGCGGCTGAGGCGTCGTGGTCCTGTGGGACCAGCCCCCTCTGTGGGCTTGGGGGCTGCCTCCCGGTACATAGAGTCAGGGTTGAGTGGGGCACCCAGCAGCGACCCCAGAATTGCTCCGTGGTCTGGAGGGGAGCCCTCTTCGCCCAGACTCCACTTCAGTCTGGAATTTGGAGTGGAACCGAAATGAGGGGCCGGCTCCCCAAGGTTCTGGTCAAGCTCCATGCCAAGTGTGAGCACCTGGGTCGGGGCCTGATGTCACGGGGGGCTGCTGGTCGGACGGGTTGGCCCCGGGGGCTGAGGAGACCCGACCGGATGCAGTGTGCCCCCTGAGCCAACGAATATTTTAAAATAGAAACGTAAGGTGGAAAAGAGATTTGCTTTTTATATTGAGCCTCGTCTTTGCAGAAGCGTTTGTTCTGGAAAACATACAATATTAAACTAGATCACTTTTAATTTTAATGATTAATTTCAGTTAGATACAAGTGTTTCATAAATATTCTATGTGGAATTTCAATACATCTTTTGACCAAGCAAAGACAGAATGTTGACATTTAAAACTAGCTCCAGCAAAATGACCTAGAGAAAAAGGAGGTATGCAGAAAGCACATGGTTTTCACTACAAAAGGTTCAAAGCAGCAGACTCTGAAATGCTTAACAAAGACACTGCCTCATAATTTTGAGGCATGGAAAACATGCTGAATTACTGCTCTAGTTCTCAGGCCAAGTCATATTTTAATATGTCTGGGAAAAAAAAAAAAAGATTTTTGAGATTTTTCCCAAGGTATGACTTGACTCTAAGGTAGAGTTTCTTCTAGAAAACATTTAAATTAATTTTAACTTAACTTACTATTTTTCTCCTTAATGATGTTCTTCTGTTTCCCAAAGGATGAACAATATAATTCAATGTGTTATTTTCATACCTTGTATTTTAGATATTTTTGATATAGGGAAACAATGAGAAATTTTTAAAAAAGACTTTATTCATTATTTTCAGAGAGAACTGCAAGGAGGGTGGAAGAAAGGGAGAGAAGCATCCATGTGTGGTTGCCTTTCCCCTGCCTCCAGCTACGGACCTGGATGGAGACCTAGCTTGCAACCTGGTTTGTGCCCTGGCTGGGAATTGAACCAGCAACTTTTGGGTTCACAGGCCGGTGCCTCATCCACTGAGCCACAAGCCAGGGCTGAGAAATCATTTTCAAGCTTAATAATACGTTATATGAATGATGAAACCCACCATAATTCTGTTCTACTATATATATATATATGTATATATATTTGGCTGAGACTTCTCTGGAACTCACTTGGTGAACAATATTATGGGTCTGGTGGAAATACCTGTGGGTGGAGGAAAACCAGGGAGGAAGGTGGTTAACAGGCCAGCAGCGGGAAACAGAGAGGCTGTGAGTGATTTGTGAATCACCTACATGGCAACTGTTTCTTACCCTCCGTCCTCCAGGCAGACCCTGATTCTCTAGCCACACGCAAACTACACGACGATACACAGAAGGTCACAGCTTCTTTGCCGCGGGCTCACGTAAGGTGTTCCCAGTGAGACAGAATAGCATCTCACGTGCCGTCGTGCTGGAAAACCATGTTGCTGACGATCACGGATGCCAGTATCGCAGGACAGCCGCCCGTGGGCTGGCAGTTAACGTCCTGGCTGGCGAGGAGCGTACAGATGAGTGAATTGTAATTAAAAGGTGGACCTGGAGCGTGAGGTTTTAAGGTTGATGCAGAAGTTGCTGATGTGCAGTACTTCTTCCCTATAATGTCTAACATGGGAGGTGTCTGGAAAAGTTATCATTTCTACGCAAATGCTGTGGTTTCTAGAATGAACGCACAGAGCACTGTGAAGATTCAACTCTTCACAGTTAGAGGCACTATTGTACCACGGGGAGGCACTTGGGGACAGTGATGGAGCCACCACGAGTTCCTGCGTGAGGTTTTCACCAGGGTCCTCGTGAGGAGCAGCAGCACCTGTCACTGTTCACACCACCAGGGATCAGAAAGGGACACAGTGGTGACACACGGAGGAACTGGTGCGGAGCCTGGTTGCCTGTGAGCTGCGAAACTGGTAGTGAGTTTCCTGAATCCTTTGTCACCTAGTTTCCATATTGTAAGACACCTACTGCGTTTGCAATCTCATGGTGATCAAGTAGATGAAAATCTCTGACA
>PVIW01010515.1:0-23080 GCA_004026585.1 Noctilio leporinus
AGGCCTATTCCTTGTATTCATACACTTGGTTCTGTTTTGCTTGTTGTTAGTTTTGCTCATTATTGTCCTGTAATGGGTGAGAACATATGATACCTGTCCTTCACTGACTGGCTTATTTCACTAAGCATAATATTCTCCAGTTCCATCCATGTTGTTGCAAAGGGTACAAGTTCCTTCTTTCTTTCTGCCATATAGAATTTAAATGGGGCTGCTTTTAAGTGATTTTTTTTTTTTTACTGTTGCTGTAATATAGATATCAGTATCAGCATATTGTTCCTTACTACTCTTAACCTTTTGATATTACAGTCTTTTATAATAACTCTAATTTAAGCGTAAGTCAATAAGTAAGCTTTTCTTCTTTCTGTAGCAAATAATTATAGAAAGATATAATCAGCTGATCTGCATAGTATATCCAGAAATGGTTTTATAAGAAAAGAATGTGTGGGAGCTCTGAGGATCTAATTGCATGACTATCAATGTTAGTGGAAGAACCTCAGGCCAAGTTAGAAGCAGATTACAGATTTCTGATATTGAGATAATTCCAAAGGATAGTCTCAGCTTCAGTGTGTCACCTACTCCTTCAACTTTTTATAATGTTTGGAGGGTTAATACAGGAAAGGAAGTTACTATTTACAACTGTTCCCATGAAATCAGTGCCTTGATCTTTGACATGAAGGCAGAAATTCCCATGTTAGAAATATAAAGTTTGGTCATTTTTTTTCAGCCACAAAAGCTAAAGCCCTGTCTCAAGGTAAAGTCTGTGTCCATCTACAGACAGTAATCAATGAATATTCATAACCTAGATATTTGGGATGTTGTATAAAATCCATTTGCAAATGCTCCGACAGATTTTAGAGAGGATGGTCTAAAGTATCCCTCACCTTTACAGATTTACCCCAATTGTGCCGGTTAGAAGTGAGACAATTCAGAAAATTTTTCTCAACCAGTATTACTTTAATGTGGAAATAAATATACTTCTTCCTTCCTGTGAAAAATCATGGCAGCAATTGAACAGATACTAGTCTACATGCATGCCATCTTCAAATGACCTGAATTCATTTATCTTTATGGAGAGAACATCCCCCTCATTGCCAATATTCTTTTTCCAAAAGGCTAAGCTGATAGCCATTAGTCAATTGCAGTCATTTCAATGGACTCATTGACCCTCCCTGAAGGCTTGGCGGTGACAGATATGAATTAGTGGCACCTAAGATAGCTGGAGCAGTCAGTAAAGGCCCCTCACTGAGCAGGCAGGCAACCTGTGGCCTCTGAGGTAGGCTTCTGTGGCTATAACTATTATCTGCTTGAAGTATTGAATAGATTCATCATCATCTTCACTATTTTTTAAAATTTAATCGTATTGTTGTTGTAATATATCCATCCCCTTTTTACTCTCCTCTGTCTCCTAAATCTTTACTATTCTTTTTTTTTTTTTTTTTAATTATTTTTAGAGAGAAAGGAAGGGATTGAGGGAGAGAGGCAGAGGGAGAGAGAGACATCAATGTGTGGTTGCCTATCACCTGCCTCCAGCTACAGACCCAGCTAGAGACCTGGCTTGCAACCTGGTTATGTTGCCCTGGCTGGGAATCGAACCAGCAACCTTTGGGTTCACAGGCTGGAAATCTTTACTATTCTTAATCAGAGCACCTAAAGACATGCTGCTTTCATGACATTCCCAAATCCTATCCAAAGCCTATCTACTGCCATCTAAGTGTTCGGTCTTTTGAACAAGTCTATTGACTGCAGCATGTGTTCCACCTTTTGCCGCAGTGCAGGCTCCAGTCAGAGCTACTAGTTGGGCTGCCTGGATGGATCAAGCATTAGGTAGTGAAGCTACTTCAGCACTGGGTGTTCAGAGCAACAGCACTCCCTGCACAGAAATGCCTTTGCCATAAACAATATTAAATCAGGGTTAACCCACAACCTTCTCAGAACAATATTAAATCAGGGTTAACCCACAACCTTCTCAGAGGAGCCAAACTCCTTGTGTTTGCCGTGTGAGAACAAGAAATGAGAAAGCATACAGCTAGCACAAAAGGCCAGGCTCTTTGGCTCACCGTTAGCTGCATGGACAAGACAGAGCTTTTCTACAGAGGACTAACTTGAAAGTTTCAGAAGCCTGCCCACTGCTAACTGTGGTCCAATAAGTGTCCTGAATCTGGCTTCTATAATTAGCAAGTCCTCCCCTTCTAAGGAGGAAGGGTAGCTAAAGGCAGAACAATAAGTGTCAATTCCCTTTTTCTGTGAGAAAGAAAATCATGTTAAAAGTGCTAACATATACAATGGACAGGAGAACATGGTCAACAACACTGGAGAGATGATCAGCAAAATTCAGAGTATGGAAATGCTCCCCAGCAAACATCTGTATTTTTATTTATTTATCCTCACTTGAGGATATGTTTATTGATTTTGAGAGAGAGAGAGAGAGAGAGAGAGAGAGAAAGAGAAAGAGAAAGAGAAACATCAATGTGAGAGAGGACCATTCATCAATTGCCTCCCACAAGTGCCCTAACCGGGGATCGAATTTGCAGCCTTTGGTGTATGGGACTGCACTACAACTGGCCCCTGGACAGGGTATAGCTGGATTCTAAAATGAATAAATGGAAAGAATTTGTAAAAGGAGAGATGGAAATTAAAAGAAAATCTGTATATCAAAAGATTTACATGACAAAAAATAGATAAAATCAAACTATAGTGTTTAAGGATGCATGCTTGGATAATAAAACTATAAAGAAAACGGAAGTGATTATTATAAAAATGATAATAGTAGTTATTTTTAGAAAGAAGGAATTGTGATTGGTAGAGTGGTAAATAGAAGGTGGCTAATAAATTTCTATTTTGAGGCTTTAGTAGTACTTAGTTAAAATACATAATTGATTAAGCTATGTGTTTGTTTTATGCAGTTTTCTGTGTTTGTTACATCTTATAATTTAACTTTTTTTCAAAGATTTTATTTATTATTTTTAGAGAGAGGCAGAGAGGGAGAGAAGCATCAATGTATGGTTGCCTTTCACCTGCCTCTGTTATATCCAGACGAAAGCAAGACACCAAACGCTGGAGACTTTCAGGGATTCAAAGATGTTATTTATTGGCCGAGTTTTAACCTGTGCAGAGGCGAACTCTCAGAGGGTCCGAGGACCCAACACCCACCAGGGCTACCAAATGAGAGTCACGCCTGTCGCTTACAGCTAGGGCATTTTATAGCAGAGCAAGCAAGCACGGGGCACAGAAGATAAGATGGCAGTTAGCGATTGGCTATCAGGGTGGGGGTCTGAGGTGGTCTTGAGGCCTTAATCGGCCTGTCTCAGGGCTGTCTGGTTGCCCTAATTAGTGTCACAAGTTTATCTTGGGTCAACAGTCTTTTCCACCAGCGGTTTCTTGCTCGGAGCCTATGGACTCCAGGGGTCCCAGAATCCCTTCGTCCCTGCAGAGGTCCCCTGCAGAGCGACTGCGCTGCTCTTTAACTAGGTCTTTAAACAAGCTTCCTCCTTTCCTAGTTTCAATAATGCTAGTAATACACATCAGGCTTTTGCTGGGGTTCCACACCTCCAGCTACGGACCTGGCTAGAGACCTGGCTTGCAACCTGGTTATGTGCCCTGGCTGGGAATCAAACCAGCAACTTTTGGGTTTGCAGGCTGCCTTATCCACTGAGCCACCAGCTAGGTCTAACTGTTTTTTAAAGAAATATTAATATAACTTTTAGAAAGAATTGGTTTAGTCTAACTTAGGAGAATGAAATTCTATTTGAACTATCATTTCACACCTTTGGTTTGCTCTACCTATTTTTTCCCCATAGATAGTTTTTTTAATTACTTAGATTTAATTCACTATTATAATATAGGATGCTAGCTACAGCATCTATAACGATAATAGCATTAACTTATAGACCTACTATCTTTTCTTAGACTTAACCCCACTGAGGGAAGAGCCAAGGCTCAGATATCAGACTGACTTCCCACTCACATATGCTTCAAGTGACTTAACTGAGAGAAGGAAATAAGCCATTAGATATGGAAGGAAGGGGAAAGTCAATTTGCAGAGGATTCAAACCAGTGGGACCCAGGCTGGGAAGGAATGAGCAAATGGGGATTTAGAGAAGCAGAGCAAGTCAGTTCTAAGTAAACAGAAGCTAACCTGCCCTGTTACACACTCTGTCAGAACCAACCCTACCACTTTCATATGCTCCAGCACAGCGCTTCTCATGCAAGAACTGAATAAAGATTTATAGATAACCTAGTACAGCTATGATAAACGAGTGGGATCCAGGAGAGTTAAGCTCAGGGTAACTCTCACCAACACTAAGTTTAAACCTTGGTATTTCTGTAATGAGCATTAAGCCAAGAGGCTGGAAGAGAGTCCTTAAAGACAGAATTTCATGCCAAATAAATCTAAGCTCTTTTACACTTCCAGCTGTATGGTAGATGGTAGACTTTTAGAGCTATAAAATGTCTCTTACCTAATCAGTCTGAGAAGTCAGAAAAACCAAGAAATTCCCACAAGAAATTCCAAATTCCTAAGGGATTTTCCTATCAGAAAATTCCATGGAACATCATGATCTTGACGGACAACATGATAGGAATTTGCAAATCCTGCACGGTTTGAAAATCAGATAGAGAGTAGTTAAAATAATTCATATGTAAATATACAGTGGTTAGCTAAGCTAATACATGGTAGCACACTAGCAGTGTTAGTAAGTTTTAAAATACTGCAATAGATTTTTTTTGTGTGTTTTCCAGTAAAATGCCCACATTTTTCATTCATCTTTTCGTATGCAGGGCTGCAGAGTGAGTTATATGATGTTTCCAAAGCTGTTGCCAACTCAAAGCAGCTGGATGTGAAGCTCTCTTCCTCCAAGGCAGTTCATCTTTCTCCTGCTTCAACTCTCCTGGACACCGGTTTCACGTATGTAAATCTAGCTTATGCATTTGGGGTGGGACTTCCTTCTACAAAAGTACAAACAGTGGTAACTGGAGTACTTAGAATAATTGAGGAATATTTAGGTACCTTGAATTTGGGCTATTGAGTCTGGATTTCAATCTGTGTGTATGCGTGTATATTTATTCTTTTCCTTTCTGCTGTGCTTGACTGCTCATCAGTTCCTGCAAAATCAAATCAGCCTTTGTCCATAATAATAAATGAACTCAGGAGCCCTGTGTTTTCACATAATGCACAGAAAAATTATTGCTTGGTATCCTCCTTCCCAAAATAATTCTAAGTAACCTCTGTTATCTGAGTCCAAGGTTAATGTTATTGTTGTTTTACTGTTTCAGGGATGAAGGTATGTAACTGCCTCTTGTGGAGCTCTTAAAAGCCATACACTAAATGTTTTAAATAAATTACCATTTGAATCCTTTCTACAGCCCTATAAAGTAATGCCATTATCATTCCCTTTTCCAATAGTCAAAGTGACACACAGAAATAAATTGTACAGCTAGGAAATAAATCCTGTGAAGTCTGACTTCAGGATTTAGTCCTTTAAAACATTTGCTGCTTCATATCTGCATTCTTTTCTTCTTACTTTGGGTCCCTGTTCTGCCATTTACTAATTACCTTCCCTTCTGCTTAATCTTTCTGAAACTCAACCAATTTTTTCTTCTTGAAAATTAAACTATAATATCTTCCTTACCTGTTTATCATAAGCAAATGAAACACAATACCTAAAAGGTACCCACCTCAGTGAATGTTAATTTTCTTCACTTCTATGGAATATGTTGAAGGAATTATTGAACAAAACAAGACTAAGTCTAAAGAATAATGATCACTATAAGTCATATAACGTAACTGGGCTTTGTTTTCATTTTATTTTTTCAGTTATGAAGGTTTTTGAACACATACAAAAGGTTGAGCCATATGATGAACCATCCCATCAGTACAGTATATGGGTTATCTTGTTTCATCCATACCCCTAACTAGTCTTTCCACCCCTTGCATTATTCTGAAGGAAATTTACCAGACACTATCCCAATTTCCTTGAACATTGTAATATATCTCCAAAAGATAAGGATTCTTTAAAAATAACTAATATCACTTCTGTGACAGGGACCCACAAGACCACCCACAGGCTCAGTGACCAGCTAGGAAGACTCACAGGGCTCAATATCTATAGCCATGGCTGTGATTTATTACAATGAAAGGATATAAACCAAACTTAGCAAAGGGAAAGGGTACATTGGTCAAGTCCAGAGGAAATCAGGCTCAAGCTTCTCAGGGTCCCCTCCCAGCGATACCACACAAGGCACACTTAAATTCCCCTGCAACAAGGTGTGACAACATGTGTTAGGGTTTTTACTGGTGGCACCCTTGCACACCAATCTCCTAGACTCCCGGAAGGAAAGTTGGTGTTCACCATAAACCACTCTGATTGTACAAACACAGTGAGCCACTTACGTCCATTCTGAGAATGGCAGGGGCCCCTCCAGATTCAAATTCCCAGTCACCGTCCAAGGGACAAATTGGCAAAAGGCTTTTGTAAAGACAGTGGCCTCAAGTCTGCTCTGTTAACTCTTCTCTGCACAACCCCTTAACTTTTGTTTAAAATATTTCCTTAAACAACCAGTTAGTAGTCACACTTCCCAAATATCATGATATTTTAGCAGTTTTGAATAAGCATCTAAAGATGACTCATACATTGCAATTGGTTAATAGCTCTCTTAAGTTTGTTTCTTTCATATTTCTTACATTACTTTTTGTTACAGAAACCAGGCTATTTATCCTTTAGAACTTGAGTTTTCCAGGCTACTTGTCCTTTAGAGCTTGCGTTTTCCACAGTTTGTTTACTATCATATCTGAGATATTATTTTCAAATGTCTTCTAGCCTCATGCAGGCCTTTTAAAATCAGTTTTGTACTTGAATTGCTCCCTTCTGCATAGGAAGTCAGTCCACTTATCTTCAACAAAGTCACTACCCAGAAATGTACACTCTTTATTTCAGGTACCCTGCCCTTCAGATAAAAGATCATAGTCTCCAGTGTAACTACTGAAACACTTGGCTTGCCTTAGCAATGTTTTTGCTTTTTTACTTTTCTTGAAATTTTTTATCATGTTTTTTCCATTAACATTTAGTCCCCTTTATACCTTCCTCTCCCCTGCAAACAACACATTGTTGTCCATGTCCATGAGTCCTTTTTCCTTAAAGTTAATTTTCAAAAATTATATTTAAAAATTCTAGTAAGCCAGTTATTGCTTATATCTTTTTTATTTTTTTTTTTTTTAACTCCTGCTTAGTGGTTGGGTAATTGTTCCAATACCAAAGCTCCAGGATGCTTGGAATGTGAGCTGACACTGCAGAACCACTAATAAAAAGAAAACACAAACTTGTGCTCTATAAAGAAGCTCATAGAGCCCTGGCTGGTGGCACAGTGGATAAGGCACCAGCCAGCAAACCCAAAGGTCACTGGTTTGATTCCCCAGCCAGGGCACATAACCAGGTTGCAAGCCAGGTCTCTAGCCAGGTCTGTAGCTGAAGGCAGGTGAAAGGCCTCTCCTCCCTCTCTGCCTCTCTCCCTTCCCTTCTCTCTAAAAATAAATAAAATCTTTAAAAATAAAAAACTAAAATTAAAAATAATAAATAAAGAAGCTCATAGCCAAAAAGACATAGCTGGTCTATTAGCAGCTACTGGTGATGGTCTTACCACATGGGTAACTTTAAGAACTAAAGCAAATTATGAAGCACAACCAGCACCACAGGCTTCCAACCAAGTAGCCCACCTCAGTTCTTAGAAACTGCACCAATTCTTATCTTTCTCTTTCTCTTAATGCCATGGGGATGTTAGACCTTTTTCCAAACCTTTTAAGGGAAGGTCAGGAAGAATTAGCACCTTTTTAGCATGTGCATATGTCTGGGATATTAGGCACTTGGTATTTATTCTCTGGGCATGGATGCATAAAGATAGAAGTTCTATCCTACAATATCTCTCTCTCCCTCTCTCTCTCTCTCTCTCTCTCTCTCTCTCTCTCTCCCCTCCCCTCTCCTCTCCTCTCCTTTCTCCTCTCTCCTCTCTCTTTTAACCAAGAAGATTAGGGGTCCAAGATTTCAGAGAAGGTGTCAATAGAATCAACACTTAGAAGAAGCCGAAGAATTGTTTTACTTGTTTTAATCTATACTGAGAATAATAAGAAATAAGCATAAAATTAGGAAGAAAGACTTAAATTTGAAATGAGCATTTTGTCCTATCAGAAATGAAGTCCCAAAAGATTGTAAATGGGGAGAGATGAACTCTCATTCACTGAAAAGGTCTTCCTATTTGTTAGGCCCTGTCTCTGGGATGGTCTGTCCATTTAAATCAGCCTAAAAAGAGAAGCTGCTGTTGGCAGTCCCATGGCCCTGAGCTCACACTTCTCGGGTCATTTCCTTCCAGAAAGGCCTCTCCCCCACGACTCACCCAGCTGAGTGTCGCTGAGGCGGACCTCCTCAACCGGACCTGGTCGCGGGGCGGCAACGAGCACAGCCTGCGCTACTTGGCCAACCTCGTCGCCTGCTTCCCCAGCGCGTGTGTCCGTGATGACGCGGGAAACCCAATCTCCTGGGGTCTCACAGACCAGTTTGCCACCATGTGCCACGGCTACACCATGCCAGAGCATCGCAGGAAAGGCTACAGTCGCCTGGTGCTCCTCACGCTGGCACGGAAGCTGCGAAGCCGGGGCTTCCCCTGCCAGGGCAACGTCCTGGATGACAACGTGGCCTCCCTAGGCCTGCTGAAGAAGGTCAGGGCCGAGTTCCTGCCTTGTCGTTTCCACAGGCTCATCCTCACCCCTGTGGCTCTCTCTGGCTAAGTTCACCTCTAGCCCAGAGAAACACTGAACTCTTTCTGCCTTTCCCTGAGGATACGCACACTCCTGAATGGCCCATCAAGAGAAAGTTGAAAGTGGGTGGGACCTGGACAATCCTGGTGGTTGGAAAGGCCAGGTGAAAACAGGATGGGCCTGGGAGGCCTTACCGCTCCATCTCAGGTTTCTTCAGCATATAAGGGGAAGGGCGGGGGGGGGGGGTGGCTTTAGCGAGGGAATTGTCCTCCTTTGGGGTCCACGGCAAGAAAAAGGTTCTGAAGCCAGCAGTTCTCAGTATAGAGGCAGAAGTGGCAGCATGAGAACAATGACTTAGCATGGGAGCATCATTAAGGTTGCCTGGGCTTCTGCTCTATATTCTCACCACCACACCGTTCCCTGGGGCCCTCAATTACACCCCTCTGTGTCCGCACTGCTGTCTCCCGGAGCCCAGTTCCTACCTCCCCAACCCCAACTTCTCCCTACACATTCCTGTTTTTTCATCCTTAATTACTGGCTCCTGACCTCTGCCAATGACTCTAGCCTGTAGGTCTTCCCTGGGAATCCTGGAATGCAGTGGTTCCCATCTTTTGGTGTACATTACAATCACCTGCAGGGCCACGTGCCACGCAGATGGCTGAGCCTCTTCCCCACGGCCCTTCACCCTCTAAGTCCCGGGTAGGGCCTGAGCTTGCATTTCTAACAAATTCCCACTGCTCCGTTGCCTTGGGTGGAGGGATGAAGGTACGAGACTTTGAAAAGCTAGAAATTGATGATATACGCATAGGACTGGCTTTACCTATCACCTATTCCAGCCTACTTGTCTGTAATTGGCCTTCTCATTGGAAACTAAGCTGCATATATAGATGTGAATGTGGACGTGCAGATGATCATATAAACATCCACATACACACAAACCTATTTATCTTTCGTATTATCTACATGCGTATAAACTCAGAATTAATAAACTTTAATTCTTTCATTGCACATAAAGAATTTGAGGACCAAGGATAATAAATGATTTCAAGTTTACCTAGAAACTTGAAGAAACAGTTCTGGAGGCTGAGCCAGAATGTTGTCATTTTGATTTCAATCTTCCCCCCCCCCCCATTAAATCATGCATTTCTTTTGTAAAGGAAATTTAAATGTTTAAACAATTAAATCAATGTATTCATTAGTCTTTTATCCTTGTATTTTTTTTTTTTTTAACATTTGGGTTCCAATTGTTTGTGTGTATTTTTCTTTCATATTATCTACATGCATATAAACTTAGAATTAATAAACTTTAATTCTTTCATTGCATATAAAAAATTTGAGGATGAAGGATAATAAATGACTTTAAGATTATCTAGATAATCAGTTCTGGAGACTGAGCCAGAATGTAGTCATTTTGATTTCAATCTCTTTTTTTTTTTCCACTAAATCATGTATTTCTTTTGTAAAGGAAATTTAAATGCTTAAACAATTAAATCAATGCATTCATTAGTCTTTTATCCTTGTCTTTTTTTAACATCTGGGTTCCAATTTTGTGTGTGTGTATATATCTTCCAAAGATAAAATAAATATCCTCAGGCTGTGTTCTTCCATTTGCAATCAAAGCAGGTACAAGCACAATAGCTGCATTTGCCTGCTCTGGATAAAGTTGACTTAGCCATGAAGAAAACATTGGTTTCTTATCCCAAAAAGGTTCACAAAATTCCACTTACAAAGATAAGGAGAAATACAAATTTTAGGTGTTTAATCTGAGAAAAGTAAAACTGGACAAAGGAGAGCATCATTTTAATGAAAACTAAGGCTCCTTGGGAGTGAATATGTACTTAGGCCCCTGGGAACTACTGGTTACCTGGTAGCCTCTTCATGGGGCCAGAAGGAATAGCACCAAGTAACTGGAGTTTGTAAAGCTCTTGGGAGAATATGGTCTAGTTTCTGCCCCAAGGATGCGCATAATCTTTGGCATTAATTAAGCACAGTTACTCCTACCTGATATATGGCAATAACATTACAGCCTTATTTTCTTTCTAATAATAATATGCCTACCTTTGGTTTAATGTTTAACTACATGCTGACAATTTGCCAAATAGTAGAGATAAATAACTTAATCCCTGTGAAAGAGAAGGTATTGTCTTACTGTGAGAATTCTGGCTCCGAGATGTTATGACTCACCAAATGTTATGCAGGTTTTAAAAGAGGCCAAGTAAGGATCAGAACCTGGGTTTGTCAGACTCTGAAGCCTGCACTGTTAAGTCATTAGATTAATTGGCCTCTTAAACAGCTTGGATCTCTTCAGGCACAATTATTCTTTTATCTTGTTGCTTTCTGAATTTTTCACCTCCACCCACACCAGCAATGTAGTCCATTTCGAAAGAGACATTTTTTTTCCTACCAATGGCACCTATAGTTTGTTTTTTCACTCTCCCAGATAACTATGTCAACTATAATTGCTCAAGTTTCAACCCTGTTTCCAGCATTTGTAAAGAATGTGTGGAGCAATTTCTGAATAAGAAGAAGGGAAACAAGAAGAAAGACTCGAGGAGTAGGAAGAGGGTAGATCAACACAGGGTCTGATTTAATGCCAATGTAAGTAACTTTTTCAATATAATACATAAAATGGTGGACAGTTTTAAGCAAAGTATTAATCCGTTTGGAAATCAGTTTTGGGAGACTATGGCAGCAGTCTAAGGAAGAGATGATACAAGGTTAGCTTGGACTTGAATGCTGACAATGACGATGATAAGTGAATCATTTACTAGAGCTATTTAGAAGGAAAAGGTGTCAGAACTTAGCAGCTATGGGGTATAATGAGAGAGAAATGTCAAGGATGACCTTTAGGTTTCTATGTTGTGAAAGC
The DNA here is from genome assembly GCA_004026585.1 of Noctilio leporinus. Classification (NCBI taxonomy): domain Eukaryota; kingdom Metazoa; phylum Chordata; class Mammalia; order Chiroptera; family Noctilionidae; genus Noctilio; species Noctilio leporinus. Next base: position 11,613 of record PVIW01010515.1, read on the forward strand.
TGTGGCTTGTGGTGTTTTTCATTGAGAAAGGAAACCCTGGAACAGCGCCAGGTCTGGGGCAATGGGGAGCAGGGGAAATTGTCTGGTTCAGGGTTGTTGAGTTTTGAAATATAGAAATAATAAGGTCAAGTTGGATATTCGACTCTCAGAGAAGTTTTTTGGTATAGAGATGTAAATGTAGCTGGCATAGGCATAAAGATGGTAGCAAAGCCATGTATGTATTTGGCTGAAATTACCTAGGACTGGAACTTGAGTAGACAAGATGTAAGGTGGAGTGAAGGGGAAAGCTTTGGAATAGAAGGAGCAGCAGGAAAGACAAGAGGGAAGCCAAGAGATGACTGTCAAAGAAGAGAAAGGAGAAAAACTTCAAGACAGGGTATCAAACCACACTAAGGCCATGAATATATAAGACATGAAAAAATTCCATTGTATTATCAAATATTTTAAAGACATGCACCAAAAAAGAAGCCAGAAACAAGAATATATACTGTATGATTTCATTTATATAAAGTTCAAAGTTAGGCAAAACTAATCCATAGCCTAAGAAATCATGAAGTAAGTTACCCTTCAGAAGGATAGTATAACTGGAAAACAGCATGAGAAGTGGCTTCTGGTTTCTGGTAATATTCTGATTCTTGATCAGGGTGGGTTATACAGATGAGTTCATTTTATGAAAGTTCATTAGCTATACAATTATGATTTGTGCACTTTTCAGTATGTATGTTACACTGCAATATGAAATATTCATTAGCAGAAAACAGGCCTGGAATCTGAAGTGGGGAAGATTGGATTTTGACCCAGCAATTCCACTTTTCAAAATTTATCCTACTGATATAAAAGCAAGTATATAAATTGTTTGTAAAGATTGAAAAATGAACTAAATATTTGGAGTAATCCTCTGATTAAATATAATAAAGTCATTCAAAGAAAGTCCATGGGACACTAGAACACTATGATTGCTGATATGGAAAATATGTATGTGATAATACTAAATGCAAAGCAATTACAGAAAAGTTATGCATCACCTATTTAAAATTCAACTGTGAAGGTAAAGAAGGAGTAAGCAGAGAGGCAAATACTTCTGAAAGCAGCCTAATGGTTTTTGCTAGGAAGACAGGAGCCTTTGGTAAGAGATAACAAGCATTTCATGGTGCGTTCATAGCTGGATGTGAGATGATGCAAGGAGTAGATACAGTTAACATGCTCAGCTCTGGGTGGATGATGACCAGACTTTGCCAGGTGTCTGGGTATTTTAGCAAGAATGACTATTCACCTGCCTAAGACCCACTAAGGGGAAATATATAGGAACAATTGATAATTCAACCTGCTCAAACTGTGGGAGCAAGATAAGGCAGTGCAATTTAGAAGGAAAAGCATGCATCCTTTGAAACAGAGTGTCAACTAATACGACCAGTTTTGATTCTCTTAATTTTGCCTTTTTAATCACAAATTGGTTTGGTGGTTTGAATTTTGAAAAAGAACATGAAACCACTATGAATTAAGTTTCCTTAAGTTGTTGATGACAATACCTAAAGTTTTGTATCTATTGTCCCTCACCTCAGTAAACATTAAGATTAAGCAAAATTGAAACTGAAAAATGAAACAGCAGATGCAATAGCAGAGCATGAACTGCAAAGATCATTTCTTTCTTCTAACTTGAGATGTCTGCATTAAAATTATTTCAGTGATGATAATGAAAATAATAAGAAATACAGGTGTTTCGTACAGCTAGAATTAACATCCTAGTTCTCTTTCAGTAAATTTCTAATAGCCCAAAGTTTCTCAACCTCTGGGAGAAATCTTAGCCCCAACTATAACACCAAATTGCTACAGCTTGTGCTTTTCCTGATCTTGACACTGTCCCTGAAGAACGCAACAGAAGAGGGACTAGCCATTCCCAACCTCTCCTTTTTCTTAGACCCTGCCCCCCCCCACCCCCACCCCTTAGCAGTGTTGGTATCATGTGTATTCCCAGCCCTGTTCCAATTCTGTTCACTTGTTGAGTGAACTTTTTCTTTCTGGAGTGAACTTTTTTTCACTTCCCCTTAATCCAGCCCTTATGATTAAAAAAATTATGGCCCTAGCTGGTGTGGCTCAGTTGGTTGGAGCATCATCCCTGTAACTGAAAGGGTGCGGGTTTGATTCCCAGTCAGGGCACATACCTAGGTTGTGGGTCCGAGCCTATCAGGTCGTGTATCATCCCCAGCCTGGGCTCATGTTGGGGGCAGTCAATGTTTCATTTCTCCCTTTCTCTCTCCCTTCCTTTCTCTTTAAAAGCAATGAGAAAAAAAAAAAAAAATCCTCGCGTGAAGGTAAAACAAAAAATTACGAATAAGCCCTGGCTGATTGACTCAATTGGTTGTAGTGTCATCCCATACACCAAAAGGTTGTGGGTTCATTTCTGTTCAGGGCACACACCTAGGTTGAGGGTTCCAGCCCCAGTTGGGATATCTATAGGAGGTAACCAATCCATGTCTCTCTCTCTCTCCCCCTCTTTCTGTCTGTCTCTCCCCCACTTCCTCTAAAATCAATAAAAACATATCCTCAGGTAAGAATTTTTAAATATATATATATATAAGAAAATAAATAAAAATTCCAAATAAGAACAGCTAACATCCAAGTATTCCTTGTATTATGTGCAGCTTTCTCTTCTGCTAACAGATCTACATTTTTCCAAGGCAAAATATGCTCTAGGTTTATTTTTTTTAATAAATGCTCTTATAGAATTTTAAGAGCACATCTTAATTCAAATCAATATTTTTTTTAAAAAGTAAACTCAGTTTAATTTCAAGAGTTTGCATAAGATAGAGAATGCAGGCCACATTTTATATTTTATAAATGCAAACTGTTACATAATAACTACAAAATTAAAAGGTAGTAATAACTATTATCAAGGATGATCTGCATTGATGTAATATGAGTATTTTCTATCAATTACATTTATAGAAAGGACCTTTATAGTCAAATTTATCATTCACTTTTTTTTTTTTTTTTTTCATTATTTTTAGAAAGAGGGGAAGGGAGAGAGGCAGAAAGGGAGAGAGACATGCATGTATGGTTGCGTTTCACTTGCCTCCAGCCACAGAGCTGACTGGAGACCTGGTTTGCAACCTGGTTATGTGCTCTGGCTGGGGAATCGAACCTGCGACCTTTGGGTTCGCAGGCCGGCGCCTTATCCACTGTGCTACCAGCCTGGGCTTATCATTCACTTTTATGCCCCAACATGGGATGTGGTAGGTGAATATCTATAGGAATACAATTGATGTCTGCTCCTCCACTCAGAAGTAACCCTGTGTCTGTCCAGTCTACACTCAGAACTTGGTCTTCAGAGCAGCCAAGTCATGGAGAGGAGCCTTACAACTTCTCACTCACATCCCACAGCTTGACAATGTTATCTAACAAACCTGAAATCAGCTGCCGGTCTTGGATAGGAGACTACTTTACTGCTGTCACCCAGCCTGTATGTGAGGTCCAGGACAGTGACACCAAAGAACCATTTTTAGTTTGGGGACCCCACAGTCTGATATGTCTATCTGTGCTTCCAGATGCTCAATGTTTACAAAGTGGAAAATAGGAGACACAATTAAATACTTTATTTCCTATCCAAATTGACTTAAGACTGCTAGACTCAACATCCCACACTCTAATTGCGTGGTCTTGGGATGCACTGCCGAGTTCTTCAGCATCTGACCACAAAACCAAGGAAATTGCTTTCTTATGGCCAGAAAGGGTCAATATAGGGTTCTTGTTAGTCCCAATTGTAATTTTCCATTCCTTTCTTGGTTGATTTGTGGGTTCCTCCATTTCTCCTTCATCTATAGACCAGGTCTTTAACATCTTATCCCAGGAGCCACTGCAAAATGTAGTTCTTATGCTGTGAACAGCTAGCTATAGAATCCATAGCGTGACCTCTGCAGCAGTGCAGGGCTTTCACTCTTTCATTTTGTTTCTCTCTACATTCCACTCCCATAAGAGAAATGGCTGATCTATAGAGGTAAGCAAGACAAGTTGTCTTTTTTCACCGAGGCCACATCCCTTACAACATCTGTATGTCCCACAATTGTCATTATTGACTTTCCTTCCATGGACCGGATCCAAGAAGTCTTATCATAAGAACCAGTCAAGATCCATTCTTCTGCCCCTTTTGAACAGATCCCATCATCATGGAATAAGCATTGCTCTGCCTGAGGTGCAGTATACTTCCCTACATATTCTAGTTGCATAACCTCTTCATATGAGATGTTTTCCAGTTCCATGTGTTTGACCAAGGGCATTTCCAGAAATTGGCCTTTGATAAGGAAATCCGACTCCACATGTTCGTGGTCCTCATTTTTGGCCTCCAGCAATTTATTAATAATGTTACTAAGGTCAGCATTTTCAGAAACTGCAGGGATTGGAAGGAACACCATCCATTGCATATTTCTCATCCTCAGTGAAGAAGTGTGTCTGGAGCTGAGCCATCACGGAAAGTGTGGACAAAACTTGCCCACAGAAACATATGAGGTAGCAGACAACATGCACTCCAGCCCCTCAGGAAAGCAGAACCCTCTCTACAGAGATTCTTCTTAGGCTCTCCCCTCCCACCCAGCTTCACAATTTAAATCCACATTATACTCTAGGTTTTAAACACTTTTAAAAGGCATTAGTTATAATAAAACTATCAGACATTATTTAGTGCCATGCAGTTACTGAAATGGACACCAGATGTCAGATTTTAGTTTTGGATTATTTCCCAGAGAGAGGGCACTGAATTGTTTCATCAGAATTTTTGGTACATTCTGTACTATTTCTTTTCAGCAAATTCCTGAGCCCAGACAAATTTATACTAGGGCTTTTGAGAAAAATAGATACATAAAGATGGCAATACAAATTCTGGTGGGGGGTGGGAGGCAGGGTAACAGGAGAGGTTAACCCTACCAATATTAAAATGTACTATAATGATTATATCATTTTAAGTAATGTGACATAATTACCATATTTTTCACACTGTATGATGCACCTGACCATAAGATGCACCTCAGTTTAGTGGAGGAAAACAAGAAAAAAAAAAAATATTCTGAACCAAATGGTGTACGGAAATATTTAATAAAGTACAACAGAATAATATTTAAACCATGTAAAGTGAACAGCAGTCAACAGCGGTATTAAGAACCATCATCGCTGTCATTAACAAATGAGGGAGAGACTTTACAGTTCAAGTACTTTCCTAGTTTTCTGGGAACACCAAGAACTCATCCTCCCTCATGTCAGAATTTACGCTCAGTTGTTCACAATCACTGGGACCACTTTCTTCACTATCTTTGTATATGATACCATCTTCAGTTCCATCTAAGGCATTGCTAATGCCACATTTTTTGAATGATGGTACAACAGTTTCATCCTTCACTGGTGCCATGATGTTTTCACTCATTCACAAACTTGAGTGACAGTGGGCCTCTTCATTCGTCCACTAGGTGTCAGATCATGATTACAAGCAGCCATCTGTTCCACTCTTCTCACATAAAGACTTTTAAATGGTTTGTTGATAGAAACATTGAGAGGGTGTTGCTGGCTGGTAAGACCCCCAGGAATTACAGCTAGATGAGTCTTCACTTCTTTAAAGCTCTTTTTTGTGTTTTTGCTAATATGTGCTCTAAACTGGTCAAGCACTAAAAAGACAAGTTTTTTCAGAAGCCCTCCAGATGTTTGGACCACACTTTTTCAACACGTATTCTCATTTCATTTTCATCCATCCATCTTTCTCATGAACATGCACAACAACTCCTTGTAGAATCACTTCTTTTGGAAAGTTTTACCTTTTGAAAATTAACATTGGTAGCAATTTGGTGCCATCTGCCAGCAGGATGACACAGCCATGTAGTGGGTTTTCTCATGTCCTGAGGTTTTCACAGTTATGGTTTTGGCACCTTTCAGATCAATAGTCCTATTAGATGGCACATCAAAGGTTAGTGGGACTTCATCCATATCCCCAGCCTGGCCGATTTCAAAATCTTTTTTCTTCCTAGCATCAATTACAAATGTATGAAAAGACATAATCTTAGATTCATATTCTTTTGGCTTTTTTTTTTTTTTTTTTTTTTTTTTTGCGCAATTCTAGTTTTGGTGCACATAGCAAGGCCACGTCACCTCATAAATCTGTAGGACCACGATGGTGATCCAGTAAAATCCTGAATGCCTTTCTCAACAGCAATGCATTTGGCTTCATATATGATCATTTTTGTAGAGACTGAGGAGCCATTATTCTGGTGACGTGTGACCCATTGTTTCATGCGCACGTCTAACTGTGACCACTTTGCAGCATGCCCACAAAAGGTGTGCTTACTTTTATCTACTTTTTGCAGCTGATCCTCCTGCTTCCTCCACTCTCTTATCATTTTTTCGGTTGGAGGTAGCCCAAAATGTCGCTCCACAGCTCTGTTTCCATGTTCCTTAACATACTTCACTACCTCCAGTTTGAAAGGTATTTTACATGCTAGTCATTTCTGCTTTGACATCCTCATATGTAACATGAGGAGATGGTATTTTCCTGCAAGAAAATACAGTAATGAAAGAACTGTCAGTAACGTGCCCTTCATTGTTATGAGAGCACTGTAGCTGGGAACATCAGGGAGTGACACACTTATAGGGGATCTGCTGCTGATGCACTGTTATAGGAGACACATTTAAGGTTTTACCCTTATAGGGTAAAACAGTTTACAAGGAGGACACTTTATTGGAGGACACTTTCTTAGGCACCATTCACACTACCGTATTTTGTTTCCTCAGTCAATGGGTCTGGAAAAAAAAAAAATGGATGCAACACGAAAGTCATCAATGTTTTTTCAGATCTGTAAACAGATAAGGTCATGTGAATGGACCATTAGAGGGACACTTTTTTAAAGGACACTGGTACATGAGCACTGCAGTCTGCAGGTGGGAAATCACTCATGCACGGCAAGTAGGTACAGGCCAGAGTAGGCAGATGGGGCAGCTAAAGGAAAGCCTGCACCCGCCCACCAATCCTTCCAACAGTGCACCACTCCCTCCAACGCACACCGACAGCCTCACCCTCCTGCATAAACTGACCACTTTTCCAAAGCCACAGACAGGCACTGAGATAGTGGGAGGCCAGGGCATTACAGCATAGGAACTAAGGGATTAAAAAGTGCCTCCAATCTTCCTAAAGCTCCACTTCCCCCTACTTCTCCCTTGGCAGTTAGCCCAGTTCTGGCATTCAAATAAAAAAGGTCATGGCTTCTCACCCCCTACTATTTGTTTTATGACAAAGAGGTGAGCTTTTTTAATTTTAATGCTCTAACCAGGCTAACACTGAGAGAGAAGTGGGGTTTTTGGAGGTTGGAGGTACTCTTTAAGGTGATGCCTTAAATAACAGGCATTAAGGGAGTTAAGAGGTATCATTAGTTGTAACAGTCACTAAGAGTATCACTATCCTAGTTCCAGGTTCTGGCAGACTACCCCTAAGTGCCTATTACAGCTAGTGATACCCCTTAATCCCCTCAGTGCCTGTGTTGCTACTAGAATAGTGACCCCACCATAACTCCCTTTATATACTACAAACTTCAGCATTTACTGCTGCTCACCAGTTACTGCTGGCCTCCTCAACAGAAACCTGGTGTGCGCTGGAAACAGTACAGAGGTAGACGAGACAGCTGTAGCATCTAAAGGAGCCAGTAGCCAGCTGAGAACGTGTTACTTCAGCTCCATCCATCTGCCCCTTGTGATTGGCAGAGCTTAAGACACAGTGATTATTGATTGGAGGCGATTCTACTAACACAGAATTCACCCAGTGTCCAGTGTGAAAGACAACTGGCAATTAGCACCGTGCCTCATACCGTCATTATCCTCAGCTGATCAACAGGTCAGCGGTGGTAGCTGGGAGTGTCAGGCGGCTCTCTGCACTGTCCCAGGTTTCCGGGTGATGGACAGAGGTAGAGGGCAACTGACCAGACGCCCTGAGATTCAGCAGTAAAGTGGGGCATTTAAGCATCCCCAGGGGTTTCGCATCAGCCCACCACTTCCTCTTCTAACAGCTGTCGTCACCCCTGACAGTTCAGGAAATACACATCACAGTCTGTGATGCAATATTTGCTTCATAAGACACACAGACACTCCCCCACCCGACCCTGACTTCTTGAGGGGGGTGCATCTTATAGAGTGAAAAATATGGTACTTAAGCAATGAGACAGGAAAAAAGGTCAATAACAACAATTTCCTAAGAAAGTTAAAAATGAAATCAAAGTGACATTTCAAATCCCTGGAGCATTTTAAATAAATGACAATGAGACAACTGGGTAACAATTGAAAAAAATAAAACTGGATTCATACCTTGCATCTTATACTAGAATAAGCTCCAGACTGATCTGAGATACAAATAAAGACATACATACAAATTTTTAAAAAGAAAAGGACTGGGAAATATAAATAAAGAAGTGTGGATGCATTATTTAGGTATTGTCCATGACATGTAGATATCAACTTTTGGCTATTAATATAACACAATAAAACAGAGAATTGGGGGAAAAAAAGAAAAGAAAAGGAAGTTATACAACTACTAGAAAAAAAATAGTCAACTTTCTTTATAACCTGAACATGAGAAATACCTTTCTACACTCAGAAACTCCAAATTCAGAAGCAATAAAAGAAAAATAAATTAAGTTTGAGAAGTATATAATAGAGGGTGCGTGTGATAAATTGGCAATAACATTTCCTCTTATTTCATGTGCTTATTAATTTTGAAAAACTGTTTCTAACTTTATGATTTAACATCATTGTTTCAGAAATAAAGTATCAAATTCTGAGAGCAACTGTCATGTTGAAGGAATACAATGTTAGAGCAGCCATATAGTTTCTGGACTGCATGCAGGGAGAACTGTTAAGGAAATTGCAGACTTCAATAACATCCCTTTATGTACAGTTGACAGTGTGAAAAAGGTGTATGATGCTGATCCTAATAGCACCACACCAACAAGGAAAATGCATAAGGTACCCAGGGATCGCAAAGGTCCACATATTGTACACAGAATCCAGGAGATCATCAATGAAGATCCAGGAAAGTCAATAGGCTCCATAGCAAGATGTCGAATATAATGGTCTGCAAGATTATTATTGCTGAAGAGATCAGATGTTCTTAGAAGAGGCCAGTTTATGACATAGCATACAAAGGAAAGGCATTTTGAAAAAGCAAGGAACCTGCTAACAAAATGGAAAAATCCCAAAGAAAAATACCTTCTGATTTTCTTCTCTGTTGAAAAGTTTTAGCAGGACCAAATAGTCAACAGAAGACACAACAGGTGGCTCTATGAGAATCTTCATGAAGTCCCAGTTGTCATGAAAATGAAATTTCCTGCTCCAGTGATGGTGTTAGGTGTTGTCAGCAATGAAGGAAATATCATGACCCTGCATTTGTTTCCATAAGACTTGAAGGTGACCACTTATGTTTACCTTGACGTTTTAAGAGAAATAGTTGTACCATGGATGAAGCAAGTGGCAAATGGACATTATTTTATCTTCCAACAAGGTGGTGCGCCAGAACATAATGTCAAAAAGGTGCAAGAATGTCCCAGTGTCAATGTTCCTGAACTCTGGTCAAAGGAAATCTAGCTGACTAGTTCACCAGATGCAAATCCTTTAGACTATTATGTATGGAGCATTTGTGAGAGAGAAGTTAATAAACAACCTCATTCCAATAAAGAGGCTATTAAAGCTAAGATTATAAAACATTATGATGCCCGTGGATAAAGAAAAGTTCATTAAACAGTGCTCAAGATTCCAAAGTTAAATCAAGTCTATTATTGCAGCAAATGGAGACTCTTTTGAACAATTTTAAAATAATGACTATGTTTATGTATTTATATATAAGAATAACTATATCAAAATATGACATTTTGTGTCATGTTGTTTATTTTACTAAAATTTTGTCACTTTATTGTTCACACCCTGTTTTTATATCTGAAACAATTATGTTAAATCATAACCTTAGAAACATCATTTTTCAAAATTAATAAGAAGCATGTGAAATAAGGAGATACAATATTATTGCCAATTTATCATGCGCACCCTGTGTAAATGATAAACACAAGTCACTTAATATATTTTATTTTGCATGTTACTTTGTTCTTACTTTTCCTGCAGTAAGGGGTTCTATTTTATCTTTTGATTAATAAACTCATGACTAATAATTATTAATAAATATTGAAATACTATATTTTACTCCACCTAAAAACCTTAAACCTAGACATAGGAGAAAATTTAGGTCAGCAATAAAGAGGCAAAGAATGTAGAAGTTGAAGCAAAGAGGTCTCAAGGAGGAAAGAAAAAGAAAGCAGGTATCCAAACCCTCCAGTCCCCCCAAAATAAAAGATAAATAAGTAGAAATAGAAATTTGATTGGTTCAACAATGGTGTCAGGTGCTATTCTAGGTATTGGGGATATAGCAATGATAAATTACATTGCAGGGAGCAAAATAAACAGAACTCCCTGCCTTTATTTATTCTAGAGGAAATGGCATTTATTCTGTGGCAGGCACTGCTCTGGGGACTTTACATATGCACAGATTAACTCCACCCCAACAATGTGTGGGATTGGTGCTATTTTTACCCAAGACTCTTCCAATGAGTAAACTAAGGGAAACAAGGGGCTAGTAGGCTGCCTAAATTCATACGCTAAAATACGTCAGAGGTAGAACTTAAATCCAGGGAGCTTGGCTCCACCACTCACACCCTTAAATTCTGCCCTACATCACATGGGAAATTAAGGAAGGAACTGGAACTAATGTGACTCAACACCAGGGAGACAGACAGCCCAATTCAAAAATGGGCAAAGGACCTGAACAGACAACTCACTGAGGAAGATATACAAAGGACCCAGAGGCATATGAAAGAATGCTCAACATCGCTAGTCATCAGAGAGATGCAAATTAAAACCACAATAAGATACCACCTCACACCTGTCAGAATGGCAATCATCAGCAAATCAACAAACAACAAGTGTTGGCGAGGATGTGGGGCAAAGGGAACCCTCATACACTGTTGGTGCGAATGTAGGCTGGTGCAGCCACTATGGAAAACAGTATGGGGTTTCCTTAAAAAACTAAAAATGGAACTGCCTTTTGATCCAGCAATTCCACCTCTTGGACTATACCCAAAGAATCCTGAAACACCAATTCATAAGAACCTATGCACACCCATGTTCATAGCGGCACTATTTACAATAGCCAAGTGCTGGAAACAGCCTAAGTGCCCATCAGTGGATGATTGGATCAAAAAACTTTGGTACATATACACAATGAATTCTATATAGCAGAAAGAAAGAAGGAACTTGTACCCTTTGCAACAACATGGATGGAACTGAAGAGTATTATGCTTAGTGAAATAAGCCAGTCAGTGAAGGACAAATATATGATCTCACCCCTTATGGGACAATAATGAACAAAACAGAACCAAGTATATGAATACAAGGAATAGGCCTTC
>PVIW01010515.1:23180-43744 GCA_004026585.1 Noctilio leporinus
GGGTGGGGAGGGGGACAGAGGGGAGCAAAAAGGGGATGGATGTAATACAACAACAATAAAATTAAAAAAAAAAAAAAAGAGGAGGAGGAGGAAGAAAGGTAAAGAAGCCACAAAGCATGGTCAGTAGAAAGAATAGCTATCAAGAGTATTAAACTCAAGAAGGACTAAATTCCATACATTTCTTAATGAATTTATAGTATTGAAATCAAGACAATAACATTAAAAAAAAAAAAGACAATACATAAGATAGCCCTTACTGTAAAAGTGGAGAAAGAGAGGGGATAGTGGGGTTACTGATGACCAACTCAACCTACTGTACCATTTGGGCCACATCTTGCCCTGGAGGGGTGAATTATGAAGTATGTGTAAGAGATAAAGGGATTATTACTAACAGTTTATCTGAGTTCAGGGACATTTCAGATCAACTGGTTTGCAAACTTGATAAACAAGAGACTCAGTATTTTCCACTCACTCTTTTCTTTGTTCATGTAACATACTAGCTACTTGGGGAATGAAGTCTCTCTAGATATACTATTAAGGATTTCCACAGCTGTCATAGCCCTAACCTGATCACATGTGCATTGATTAAAATAATGTGAATTATTAGAAATGTGAATTATAACACAATCAAGATTGGGTGTTAACAATCATAATCTTTTTTTTTTTTTTTTTGACTAAACCAAGTGATTATTTTATTTAACATTTTTAACAAACATTAATACACCCATGCTGAGTCAAAGATAAAATTACCTCTGGAATAACATTACATACTGCTGTTGAACTTTTGTTTATGCTCAAGATGGATGCCCAGTAAAAGAACATTAGTTCTTTATTATCACTAATGCTGACTCAATTACTAATGATGCCATTTCCTGTTTAATAACTCACTTATTCATATGCAATGAGAGAGCCCTGTCTTACAGGCTAATCTTTGACCGGAGAGGATGATGATGAATATACGTTTAAACTTTGGATAACGCAGACAGCTGACACTAAATTACAACTTTAAAACCTCATTAAGCAGAGGGGAGCAAAAAGGGGATGGATGTAATACAACAACAATTAAATTAAATTAAAAAAAAAAAAACTCATTAAGCAGCTACTGCTCTGAGTGCTACATGAGTCATCCATTGCAATTTCTTCCACCTTTATAAATTCTTCTGGCTGGAATAATAATCAAATTAACCAAATTAACCTAAGACAGATTAACAGGAGAAAATGTCCAAATTTATTACATGTGTGTCTGTGCAGAGTATGTAAGAATATGAGACCCCAGGACACAATAGACAGCTGAAGCTTATATGCCATTCTGAAGTAAGGATAGGGAGGCAGAGGCCTAGGATTTCAAAGGGAAAGTAGACAGTTCACAGTAGATGAGAAAGAGCAAACATGATGAAACAACTCTTGCTGGGCCACCCAGAAACAAGGGGCACACAAAGGCATCCAATGAACAGGCTTTGCTAGATTCACATACGCTAGGTGAATACGCTAAACTGAAGAGCTCCCTTCCTTTAAACAGGTACTCCACCCTTGCTGGTGCCTTAGTGGATAGGCACTGGTCTGCCAACCCAAAGGTCGATGGTTTAGTTCCCAATCAGGACATATAACCAGGTTGCAAGCCAGGTACATAGCTGGAAGCAGGTGAAAGGCAACCATACATTGATGTTTCTCTCCCTTTCTTCCTCCCTATCTGCCCTTCTCTCTAAAAATATTGAATAAAATCTTTAATAAATAAATAAATAGGTATTCCTTCCGGCAGGCAAGTTTCTTATTGAGTCTTTTGTTTCTTAAAAATAACCAACTTAAAATAATATCCCAAAAGGCATATTTTGGGGTGGCAAACTCTGATCCCCCACACAGTTAACTGGCAAACCTAGTATTCTTTGTCTTTTAACCCAATATCATACAGCTTCCAACTGTAATATCTACCCAAATCAATACAGATAAAATTCCACTTATTCCACAAAGCTTTTCTTAACTACTATAGCTCTCACCTGTTTTCTTCCCTTTACTAGATTATTTTTTTTTTAGATTTCTTTATAACTTATTTTTTACTAAATGTGGTGCCTAATATGTAGACATATTATTCTTAATTTTTATTTCTTAATGTCGTAACCTTAAAGATAATCTATTTCAGTGGTTCTCCTACTTTGTGGCCTGTTAGAATCATCTGGGAAGGAATTTATAAACTTGCCAGTGCCCCAAACTGCTCCCCAAGCCAACTGAATCAAAGTCCCTTAGAATGGCCCTGGATGGATAATTCTGTTGGTTAGAGCATCCTTCTGATTCACCATGGTTTCAGGTTCCATCATCAATCAGTGCACATATAAGAGTCAACAAAGATTCAGCCAAGATGGAGGCATAGATAGACATGCCGTGTCTCCCCCCACAACTAAGAAGGAATTCAGCCACCTCAAAACTAGAGACAACCAGAAGTTCCAGAAAATCAAGCTTCATGGAAGTCCAACAAACAAAGATATAAAGAAGAAATACTCATCCAGACAGGTAGGAGGAGCAGACCTGGGACAGAGAGGATGCAGTCTGGTGACGCAGTGCCAGGACAGTAGCTGTGGCCAGTAGGCAGAAAGTGCAGTCACACATTTAAAAAGTAGGGACACCTGTTGAGTGCTCCTAGCACCAGACCAGACTGATAAACTCACAGTTCCAGCACCAGGGGAAAATAAAGCCACATTGCTTCTGACTATGAAAACCAGTAGGGGTTGGGGTGGAGGAAGAAACTGCTGGTATCTCAGGAGAGTCTGTTTAGAGGCTGCCATGGCCCTGGAACATCCACAGATCCACCCACTCTGGGAACCATGACCAGGGCAACAGCTAGAGAGGAGCCAATCCTATATGGGAAGTGGAAGAAGTGTCTGAAAAGGGGGCAAGTGCTGAGCAAGCAGCATTGTTCCCTCTCTCAGAACCCTCTCTCATATACAGCACCACAACATGATAAAACAGGTCACCCTCGCATCGACGAATACCTAAGGCTCTGCTCCTTACAACATAACAGGTATGATAATTCTCCCTAAGACATGGAAGCAAACACAGGAGTCTATCAAGTTGAGGAGACAGAGAAGTATGGCCCAAAAGAGCAAACAGATCAAGGTTCCAGTGAGAGAACTAAGCAACAAGGCAATAGCTAACCTAACAGATGCAGAGTGCAAAACATTGGTGATAAAGATGCTCACAGACTAGACATATATTCTTAAGTACAGCAAACACAAAAGGGAAGAAGGTTATGCTAAGTGAAATGAAGGAAAATTTGCACAAAACCAATGATGAAGGGAAGGAAACCAGAGTTCAAATCAATGATTTGCAACATAAGGAAGAAATAAAAAATCAAACAGTACAGAATGAGGAAACAAGAATTGAAAAAATAAAATGAGGAGAGGCTTAGGAACCTCTGGAACAACTTTAAACATACCAACATCTGAATCATAGGGGTGCCAGAAAGAGATGAGAAAGAGCAAGCAATTGAAGATTTATGTGAAAAAATAATGAAGGAAAACTTTCCTAATTTGGCCAATGAAATAGACATACAAGTTAAGGAAGCATAGGGAGTTCCAAACAAGCTAGACCCAAAGAGGACCACACCAAGACATCATAATTAAAATGCCAAAGGTTAAAGATAGAGAATGTTAAAGGCAGCAAGAGAAAAGCAGAGAGTTCTGGTGGCACAGTGGATAAGGTGCTGGCCTGCAAACCTAAAGGTTGCTGGTTGGATTCCCAGCCAGGGCAATATAACCAGGTTGCAGGCCAGGTCTCCAGCCAGGTCCATAGCTGGAGGCAGGTGAAAGGTAACCATACATTGATGTCTTTCTCCCTCTCTGCCTCTCTCTGAAAAATAATTAATAAAATCTTTTTAAAAAAAAAAAAGAAAGAAAGAAAAAGAAAAGCAGAGAGTTACCTATAAAGGGATTCCTATAATATTATCAGTTGATTTCTTAAAAGAAACTTTTTAGGCAAGAAGGGACTGACAAGTATTCAAAGTGATGAAAAGCAAGGATCTATAACCAAGGCTACTCTATCCAACAAAGCAATCATTTAGAACAGAAGGGCATATAAAGTGCTTCCTAGACAAGCTAAAGCTAAAGGAATTTGTCATCACCAAGAGATTAGTATATGAAATGATAAAAGGACTTAAATTTAAGCAAAAAAAGATAAAAACTATGAACATTAAAATGACAACAAACTCACAACTATCATCAACAGAACCTAAAAATATAAAAACCAAAACAAAGTAAGCAAACAACTAGAAAAGATCAGAATTATAGATATGGGGATCATTGGGAGGGGTATCGTCTGGGAGGGGGAAGGGGGAGAAATCAGGAAATAGGGCAGGGATTAGGTACAAGATAGATGGGAAAGTTAAGAATAATATAGAAAAGGGTGAAATCAGGGAACTTACATGCATGACTCATGGCCATGAATGAAGGGGTTAGGATTGCTGGAGGGAAGAGGGTGATGGGTGGAGAGGAGCAAAGAGAAAAGAAATTGGGACAACTGTAATAGCATAACCAATAAAATATACTTTTAAAAAAGAGTCAACCAATGATTGCATAAATAAGTGGAACAACTTGATGCCCCCCCCCACTTTCTGTCTTAAAAAAATAAAAATTGAAAAGAAATCATAGAGTGTGCCTGATAATACATTAAAAAAAACAAAAACAAAAAAAACTTTCAACGTGAGTCCAATGTGCAATCAAGTTTGAACAGTAAGGAGGCAGTTCAATCTCATTTAAATTAGAAAATTTGGCCGTTTCATGTCTGTTAGTTTTGTCTCCCCAATGTGATTATAAATTCCTACAAACAGAAAGTCTTGCATTTTTTTACCAAGAATAACATAGTTATTTGTGGTGAATGCATATCTAGCAAACAATAAATAAGCTCTATTATCTAGTGGTCCATCAATCTTTTCAGACAGGGTGGCTTAAATATATATTCCCGCCGTAGCTGGTGGGGCTCAGTGGATTGAGCACCAGCCTGTGAACTAAAGGCTCACAGGTTCAATTCCCAGTCAGGTCACATGCCTGGATTGCAGGCCAAGTCCCCAGTTGGGGACATGCAAGAGACAAGCACAGATTGATGTTTCTCTCCTTCTCTCTCTCCCTCCCTTTTCCCTTTCTAAAATTAAATAAATTAAATTTTTTAAAATACTTCTGCCTGTACCTCCCCAACTCCCTATACTGATTTATTAGATAGTAGAGGCCTGAACTTCTACAAAGCATCCCTGAGAACCACCACTGACCTACTTCCTGATAAAAATGATGTGTACATGACCACAACCTGCTCAGTCATTTCTAAACAAGAAAAACATCATCTGAACAAATTTATTTACCAACAGATACAATAAAAGTAAGTGAGCCTAAGGGTCTTTGTTGAAAGACTATTGCCTTAACTGTGAATTGCATTGCCAAAGCCATTTAATCTGCCAGTGTACCAAGGACCTCTATAAACAGTTTCTCCGGAACTTTCCAACCAGATGTAGAAATGCAAACTGTCAACAATATGATGAAATAGAAAAGTTTCTTATCATTCCACAACTCCTTGCATTTCCTAAGCTTTAAACATGAAACCCTATTACTATATTACTTTATTTGGTTAAAGTACTGATTCAGTAGATGTACTGATTCATTTCTTAATGCCAGGGCCACCTCAAGCTCTTTGTAGCCAAACAACTAGAAATCCAGTCTGGCCTCAGTTTATCCCCTTACTTTTGACCCCACCCTCTCCCTGCCCCAACATATATTCTTATTTCATTTCAGAGCATGGCACTATATGCTTTCCTAATTAACAAATTTTAAATCCCAGTAGCCAAAGACAAGAAAGAACATACCTGTGCTAAAAATTAGGTTTGATTTATTTATCCTGCTTCAGCATGTAAGAATGTACCTTGAGCCCTGGCTGGTGTGACTCAGTAAACTGAGTGCTGGCCTTTGAACTGAAAGGTCACCAGTTGGATTCCTAGTCAGGACACATGTCTGGGTCGCAAGCCAGGTTCCTAGTTGGGGCATGCAAGAGGCGGAGGATAAATGTATCTCTTGAGCATCGATGTTTCTCTCCCTCTTCTCCTCTTTCTCCTTCCCTTCCTTTCTCTCTACAAATAAATAAAATCTGTTAAAAACAAACAAACAAACAAAAGAATGCACTTTTGAGAAATCAAGGAACATTTTATTGAGTGGAGTTGGGAGGGGCCTATCATAGGATTTTAGACTCAAGTTAGATGATTCTAAGGAAGCAGGAGTTAGTGCTTGATTCAATCTTGTCAAGAAATGAAACAACCCGGAGAAACGGTGCCTCAGCACTTTTTATCAAGGGCATTAAAGTAGGATCAAAAGAACAGTATCACTGGCAAAGCAGCCAAGGTCACTTAGGCATAAGAGGGTGATGTTTAATCTTTGCTATGGTTTTGTAGTGGCCTTGTCTCTGGTCACAGAGTGTCCTTCACATGGACTCTGGTCACAGAGTGTCCTTTATATTATGTGAGTGCAGTGTGTGCAGTAGATACCAACATGGCCTGGCTGCCAGCAGGGCTGTCTTATTTTTGCTTTTCACAAGTGAAAAACTGTTCAGGAAGCCAGTTTTTCCAGTCAACTATAAAATAAAGCTGGAGGCATGTAAGTGATGGGTAAACCTTCTAAAGGGAAAGGTACTAAAATAACAGAACGATAGTCTGGTAGAATTTAAAACAACATCTGTATCTAATAGGAAATGTGAGATGGCAACTTGTCATTGGCAAGTTGGGCTACCAATGACAGGCTTCTTTTGACATACCAGGGCACAATGTCTTCCTTGATTTTTCAGACTCCAGGGATATAAGTTATTTTACTAGGCCTCACTGGCCTGAAACTACAGTAGGCAATCAGAGAGGAAGCAAACGGGGTCACTTTGGTGCTCTCTTTCAGTCAAAGGCAGACACCACCATCCTGGAGGCAAGCTACCAGTTTCTCTGGTTTATGTTCTTTTTAGACTTTGTCTCATTGAAGTTCAATTTATTTAGCATTTCCTCTCAATGTTCTTTTATGCATTACACACAACTTCTTAACATCTAAAAATCTGGATGCTATATGATGGGTAAATGTGTCTCATTTCTCACCAAATAGGTGTTTCCCATTCTCCAACAGTGAAATATTGAATACTGAAATATTAGGAGCAATAAATCTTGTGGTTTACATTAGGCTTCCCTCAGAACACAGATTTCTTTATTGGAATTTCCCCAATATTCCTGTAAGAAAGGAAAATAAAGTGTTCTCAGTGCCACCTGAAAGCAGCAAAAAAGGCCTAGAGTTTGACTATGCAGGTTTTTAGTGATGTTTCTCATAATGTTGTCCACAGACTACTAGCTTCAGAATTACTGAGGGTCTTGCTAAAACTTCATATTCTAAGCCCTACCTCAAATCTTTAAGAACAGAATCTGAGAGTGAGTTAGGGCAGTAACTTGTAGGTGATGTTTATGTACATTAGAGTTAGTTTATTATCCCCTATTTTTGGACAGAGAATTTGATATATGTTACTACATAAAAAGAAGAAAACTTCAAGAGGACAAGCAACTTGGTTTGTTCCACCAAGATGTACCTACCCACCACCTAGAAGGTGGTTGACATTAAGCACACACTCAGTAATTACTGGTCAAGTAAACAAATAAACAGCCAAGAACATGAAGTCATAGGCTTAAAATAGGAAGGTAATTTTTTAATTTTTAAAAATTTTAAACTGATCTTAGAGAGAGAAACATTGTTGATTTGTTGGTACAAGTATTTATGCATTCATTCATTGGTTGATTGTTGTATGTGATCAGAGATCAAACCTGCAACCTTGGCATATGGGCTGATGCTCTAACCAACTGAGCTACCTGGCCAGGACCAAAATAGGAAGGTAATTTAAAATAGGAATGAACACTTAAGTGCTAGAATTCTGGCTCCATTTTTGATCAGTGCTTGATCTTGGACAAATACTTAAACCTCCCTGTTCTTCAAAGTTCTCAAGGAGACTACTACTTCCTTAGTCTGTTGTAAAGAATAAGCAAGTTTAAGTATATAGAGTACTTAGAACAGTCCTTATCTAAAACACTCAAAAACTTGAGTTATGACTTAGAAATCAGCCCAAGGTCAGGATCTAATCAGCCAGATCTGACCCAAGTTTTCTCACTCCAACCACTTTTTTTGTGTTTGTTTATTTGTTTTTGTTTTTGTTTTTTTGTTCTATAACTTGACAGACATCCAAATGTCTTTTTCAGTATTCTACTTGATCTTTCATACCTGGGCATAAATTTCTGCTTCGGCAGTCATTTTTCTAAAGCAGATAGGAAAGCTGAGCATTTTCTAATAAAGCAAGCACCTGTTACCAAGAATAGACTGGAAACTACAAACTAAGCTCCCCTTTTCCTGTTCGCTGGCTTCCTCCATTAACCTCTGGCAAAGATTAGAGTGGCAGACAGAGGGCTTGGCAACTGGTAGATTCCAAAAGCTACAGAGATACATATATTTTAATTCCTGGAGTTAAAAAAGGTGGGAAGTAGAGAGAATGGGGATTTTTTTTTTTTTTTAAACGGCATGGACACATATGAACACAGAATTTTAAATCCAAAAGAAGTTCATTTACGTTTTGTGTTTGTTTTGTTTCCATTTGATGTCACTAAGCCCCTTCTTGGGATAAACGCTGACTACAACCCAGGTGGACTCAGGTGTGGCCACCGCATTCCAAAGGAGGGACAACAAACAAAAGCCCTTTTCTCAAAGGCTTCAACTTTCCCAGTCTAATCCTTTGATCCCCAATTATCTTGCCAGCACTATGGGGGTGGATTCGTAGACAACCCTTTTTCTGAAAAATTTGTTAGATAATTAAAAGGAGCCAACTTCCTCGTTCCTTCACTTGAAGGAGCGCCCTTTGGAAGACGTACTTTGTTGGGCAAGTCAAAGGTGAGCAGTAGGAGGGTGTTTTGCGCCTCCGCTCTGCAGAAACACAGACAGTGGGAAGGAGAACCAGAAATAGGACGAAGGCAGCAGAGACACGTTCCCGGGCAAGAGGCAAAGCAGAGATGGGAGCGAGGGGCGTCAGGCTTTTTACCTTTAAGTGACTAAAAGCCCGGGGAGGAAGGCGATAGGAGAACGGAGGGAGAGGGGCGGGGTTCTGCCCCAGGTTGGCCCCGGGCCATCGCAGCCTCCGCTTGAGGGTGTGCGGGGCAGTGCGACCGCACCCGGGCTGCCTCCTGCGCTTTCCGGAGCTCCGCCGCAGTTTGCTACCTGAGCCAGTGAAGGGGCCGGCGAATGAATGAGCCCCCTACCAGGATGGGGACCCCGGGTCTCCGTGGATCTACGGATCCGCCTCTCTCTAATTGCCCCCGGAGCCTGGGGCGAGGGAGGTCGGTTCCGCGCGAAGTGGGGCGTGGGTCCCCCCTGGCCTGGGGCGCCCTGAATCCCCGGGCGGTGGTGGCGGCGGCGGCAAGAGCAGGCGGAGGTCGGGACAACCACCACCAGGACTGCGCGGCCGGAGAGAATCTAGACTCTTTGTCCAGGGTCCGAGAGAAAGTGCTCTTTCTTCTTCACCCAGACAGAGGATTGGGGACTCCCGGAGACCCTACACGGGAGGAGGCGGCAGGTGGGGAGGACGGTTCCCAGGCGGGGGGAGATGACTGGGAGTGCCCTTCTCCTCACCCTCCGCGAGAAGAGCGGATTTCTGGCAGCGGTGTAGACGCTCACAGCGGAGCCCGGCGGCGGGACACCGGAGCCCCCGAAAAATCCGTGCTCGTGCGGGTGATGGATTATCAAGTGACCCAAGAAGTCCTGTGTACCGAGTGGACAAAGGGCTACATGACCTCACGGACCGAGGAGCGCTGCATGACCATGGTCACGTTTCGCACCAACAAGGAGTGAGGCGGTTTGTGGGGCGCAGGGACCCTTGGGGAACACCACGCTCTCTTGGCACAGAGAGAGGCTCCCTGAGTCCACGCGGCGGAGAGGTGGCCTTTTCCGGGCCACAGGCACTTGATTCCCTAAAGAGATTAAATAGGAAGGAGGAGCCCAAGGGATGTTCTGGGCTGATTCTTCACCGATAATCCTCAAGAAAGGACAAGTCTCTTCCTGATACCCCGACCTGCAATCAACAAACAGCAAGGGCTTTTAAAGAGGCCGGCGCGGTGCTCGGGGAGGCAGCTGACGGCACCCAGCACACGCTGGAGAAAGAACTGGCAACCATATACTACCTCGTTTGTGGCTTAAATACTGTGAGGTCTGCAGACCTACCTCATTCAGAAGAGGGGTAGAAAAGGTATTTTGAAATTAACAGAATGTAGGAATTTTGGAATAAGAATATGTTCATTCTCATTGTGTAATACCTCTCACTTGAGCTCTTTTCTGTCACCCCTTCTCTTCAAGACTTAAAAGCGGGAATGAAGTTTGAGGTCCGTTTTCAGCAAAGAAAATGGGGGTGGGTGGGGAGAGAGGCTTTTTTTTTTTTTTTTTTTTAAGCTGGAAAATAAAAATAAATGGAGAAATTAAAACAGCAGCAAGTAAACATTTTTTACTTTCTTCTGTTGTGTACATGTTTCTTTTTTACCTCCCCCTCCCCAGTTCAGTGTTAGGAAGAAAAATGAGGAGCTGGGAAAAGAAGTGGGAACAACAAAAGACGGAGTTCCGACAGTGAAATACCATTTAAAAGGGCTTTACCCCAAAGTGTAAGTAAAAATGCTGTTAGTCTGAAATTTTTTAATGTTTTACTGTTAATATATTGCAAATAAATCTTCTGATCTACAGGTAGAAATGTATAATTTGCCATAAAATGACTATATAGCTTGTTCTTGTCCATAGTTTTATCAATAAGATATGTAGTCAAGACCTATTGAAAATACTTCTCTCTTGATGCTGTTGGAAAATATTCCTTCTGGTGTTGTGGAAGGAACTTTTTAAAAAATTTATTGTTCTATTTATTAATTACATCTTTATTCGCCCTTTAGTATAATGGCCTTGTTTGGAAATCTGAGGAGCCAAGCAATCCTGGAGATGGACTGCTTGACTAGTCCATCTGGTCAAGGGGGAGTATTTGGTTGCTACAAGACTTCACAAGGGGGACTTTGGCTTATGAGGAGTAAACTGTGCAATAGTGTCCCCTACCCCACTCCCCGCTCTGTGCCCCTCGTTTTCAGTTTAGAGCTTGAAATGCCCTCAAATATACTCTGATCCACTTCTTACCTCCAACAGGCAAAGTAGGAACAGTTGTCCTTATTTTATAAATGAGCCAACCTAGACCTGAGGTCATGTGGCTTGTGTAGGTCACACAGCTAGTCCTGTACCTGCTGACCAAAAAATATAATACAAGTGGCTGCGTCCCAATAAAACTTTATGAACTCTCAAACTTGAATTTCATATCATTTCCCAATGTCATGAAATATTATTATTCTTATCTTTTCAGCTCTTTAAAAATATAAAAAATATTCTTAGCACACAGGCCACACGCAATGGGTTATGGGCCTGAACTGATCTATGGGCCTCAGTTTATTGACCCTTTTATGATCAATCAAAAAATTCAAACTATAAGCAATCAGGGGTGCAAAATAGATTGATTATAGTCTCTAATCTAAAATGAAGTTGTAGAATCTATTTGAAAATAACACAGTTATCCTAGTGACAACATTGGAATCAGGGAAACCCTGATACAAAAAAGGCTTTCACTCTTTGATGTGTAACAATCCCAGGCCTGTAGTCAGCATACGCAGGGCAAACATCAGACAGGAAACTGGCATCCTTGTTGATTTCTGCTAAAATTGCACATAGGATGTCAATGTAAACTAGCATGCCCTGTTCCTTATATCTAGGTGCTGACCATCCTAAAAGGATAAACAAATACGTATTTCAATAACTCCAGATAAAACCAACTGCACTAAGTTAGACAAGGGTATGATCATCTCTCGCATAAAGAATAGGAATGACCTTTGGAGAGACTTCTAGAAACTCAAAAGATATGCTGAGGGCATCCTGAGTTTTCCAACTCGTGTTTACAAGAAGTACTAGCATCACCTGATGCTAGTCCTGCAAGGCCTGGTGGCTGAGTCCTGCAAGGCCTGGTGGCTGAGGAGTCACCACTATTAGTTCTCAGGCCCATGAGACCAGCACTAGCTGATCTGTGTTGAAAACTCCTTGGTGGGTGGGTAGAAAAGGAAATAAAGGCAACATAAAGTAAATCTTTATTTTTTTTCACCCCACAACAACCCTGCCTGACTTCTCTATGAAGTTTTACTTTTTGGCAGATTTCACACCTGACTTAATAAATTGGTTGTGAGGCATAACTCACATGATAGAACATTGACTATAGTCAATAAGAAAAGCCTCTTTAACATGGATCAAAAACAGTAGCATCATTTTATTGCCTTCTCTATGGAGGGAAATTCTAGAGGTCAGTTTCTTGTGTTCAAAACTGCTCCACCTCCTACTAACTGTGACTTAGGTCAAGGGCTTGATCTCTATGTGCCTCTCTGTCCTTATTTGTTAAATCATAAATGCCATCAACCTTATAGGGTTATTTTTTCCCTAGGATTAAGTTAAATGAAAAAATACTTAGTACAGGGCTTGGCTGAAAGTGAATGCTCCAAATTAGCTATTATTATCAGTGTTATTATTTTTAGTTCACTTTCATGCTCACCAGGCTTTAGTCTTTTAATAATTTAAAAAACAAAACCCAAAAACATCTGAAGGCATACAGCCCCAGAAATCCTGTAGAACTCAAGTCAGTGATTTTTCATTCACTCTTCTCTTCATTGCTGATTTACTTCTACCTCTTTCAAACACTTCCTGTATGGATAAATACATTCCTTAAATTCCTTAAAAATAATTTCCACATCTTGTATTAAAGATTGATGCTAATATCCAAAACCTACCATGCACCATTCTTGAGGCTTTGAAGGGGCTTCATACACTGCCTGATTCCTGCTGGCTGGTGAGAGCTTTGAATACTTCCTTTCTAGGACTGGTCAGGTTAGTTTGTTTTCTCTGGGGTTTTAAATCTGATACTCTGTTTGTTATAAGAGAGAAAAAGAATGGGCACAATTAGTTTTCATTTTATCTCTTTTCTTTTAAAATGTATTTATTCAAGTCAGCTTAGCTCCATATGTTAGATAGGAAAGGGGTCTCAAGGTCTGGGCAGTTCTTACTAAATGTTATTCTTCATGTTAATAAGTAGCAACATATAGCACAGTATTTTTCCAAAAGAGCTGTAAATAGGATGAGCTTGACTGGAATTTACCTGATAAGTGTAACCAGCTGCAAAGAAGAAAACATGATTAACCAAGTAGTGTATCTGAGCAATGGCTAAACTTTCCTTTCAGGGAGACAGAGCTTTGGATGGGAATCCTACCTCCTTTACTTGCTGCAAGTGAATAAAACTACCTAATGACACCCATGTCTGATGGAGCACTCAGAGCAGCCAGCCTTCACCACAGCACTTTGCTCCAGATACCTGGAGGGTATTTTTAACTCCTTGAAAGTCAAATTCTTTTTTAAGCACTTACCAACCTCCCTATTAAATGCCTGCTATGTACTTACAGATTTTCTTTAGACAGATGTCTCCCCTATATGAAAAGTAAGTTGAAAAAAAAAAAAAAAAAAGTTGAAGTACTGTTGAATTTGCTTCACAGGTTTTTCCCATCCAAGCAGAACCCTGTCCTGCGAGGGGCCTGAGGAATCTTTTGCCATTTACAGTGTCCTGGGAATGAATCCAAAGTGAACCGTGGTGTCCTTAATACTGAGATATCTCTGACTCTGAAGTGGCTGGATCTGGGGTCTTGGCTCTCACCTCCACCTCACAGAAAAATGTGATCATCTAAAATTGTCTTAGGTAGATGAATCACAGCAAGGATTTCCAGCAAGAGGCCATAAGACAAATATCGCTGTCACATAACCACCGCGTATCAGGCAAGTGTCAACCTCTCTTTAAAAATCTTAGTCCACAGCCTCTGTACTTTGGACATTCACTACATATGGCTTCCCGCTCTCATTCTTACTGGTTCCCATCAGCATTTTGTGGCTTTTTGCTTAGAAATAGAAACAGCTTTCTATAGTAAAGTATAAAGTTACATTCACTGCAGAAAGATTTGAGGAAATACTATTTTGCTAGGAAAAAGAAAAATGGAATAAAAGAAAACAAAGCTTATCTATGGCCCTGCATCTCTTTTTCTATTTGGTGTGTTTCCAGTCTAGTTTTATTTCGTTCTATTTTTATGTATGAATACCTACACTTTTCTGAGCATACACCATGTATAAAATTTGAGTATTGTCTTTATACAAAACTATGGTATGCTGATGGTACTCAAGGTGTAGTCTGTGAACCAGCAGCATAGGTGTCGTCAAGAAAGTTTTTAGAAAAGTGGGGTGTCAGCACCCCCAGAGCCACTGAATCAATACGCAGCTGCAAGATCCCAAGGTGATTCACAGTCCAGTTTCAGAGGCACTGATGTAAATGCCACATTGTAGCTCTGTAACCCACTTCATCACTTACAAGAGTGAAATTTTAAATTTTTTCACATATTCCCACTTAATTATTAGCAATTTCATGGCAATAATACTTTGTGGAATTAGGAAGACATTTAGAGATTACAAAAAAGTTAAGTCTAGCACAAGGTCTGTCCCAAAAATGTTGCCTGCACAGAGTGTTGTGGTTATATTGATATTGGCTCGATACTTTCAGGACAGACCTCATATGTTCTGATTCATGACCTGGCCAAAAAAAAAATCTGAAAAGCTCTGTAATTTTTTAAAATGTCTTATTTTTCTAAAGTTTGTCCTAATAAAGTTTTGATTGATTAATGGAGTTAAAACTACAGTCACGTGTGGCTTAAAGACAAAGATACACACATTCTGAGGGATGTGCTTTGTATTTTAGGTGTTTTCACCTCTGTGTGAGCATTACCTGGCGTGCTCACACAACCCAGTGCTTCTACGCAACAAACCTATTCAGCACGTTACTGGACCAAATACTGTGGGCATTTGTAACACAATGCTAAATATCTGTGTATGTAAACATAGAACAAGAACAGTGAAAATACTGTATAAGATATATAAGGCAGACAAAAAGTGAAGTACAACTTGGGAAGATAACGATTATTTCAAATTGTAAAGGACTGTTTGCCATAATAAAAATGTAATAAGAATGTATTGGGTTTACATGTCATTTTTTGGTTCCTTAATGTGGACAATCCCCTCTTGGAGAAATAATGGAAAATCCCAAAGCGAGCAAATACACAAAACAAAACTAAGGTAAGCCCTGGCTGGTAGCACAGTGGATAAGGCGCCGGCCTGCGAACCCAAAGGTCGCAGGTTCGATTCCCCAGCCAGGGCACATAACCAGGTTGCAAACCAGGTCTCCAGTGAGGTCTGTGGCTGGAGGCAGGTGAAACGCAACCATACATTGATGTCTCTCTCCCTCTCTGCCTCTCTCCCTCCCCCTCTTTCTAAAAATAATGAAATAAAATCTTAAAAGAAAAAAACTAAGGTAGCCATTTCCCACAAATGTCAGGAAAAAATATGACATAGTATAAGTGAGGCCTTCATTAAAGAACAACTGTTAAGTTTTTTCAAAAAATTCAAAAATCTAATGGGAAAACACATGATGTGCCAATGCTAAACATTAGAGTATGACTAAAAATCCATTAGTTTTTTTAAAAGATTTTATTTATTTATTTATTTTTGGAGAGAGGGGAAGGGAAAGGGAAAGAAGGGGAGAGAAACATCAATGTGTGGTTGCCTCTCACACACCCCCAACTGGAGACCTGGCCCGCAACCCAGGCATGTGCCTTGACTGGGAATCGAACCAGCGAACCTTTGGTTCCCAGGCTGGCACTTAATCCACTGAGCCTCACCAGCCAGGGCTCCATTGTTTTTCTAACACAATTTACATTAGGAAATACATGTGACTGTCAGTTCAAGAGTAATTTTGAGACAGCTCTAGCTACATAAATGTATTATTTTCATACCCAGATCCCAGTATGTACCAATGAATGTCTTTAACAGTAGTATGTATGCTTCATCAGTTATATGAAAATAGCTAGATGTTTATAATTAATAGTATTTCAACTGTATAATAAAAGCAATTTAAATTTTAAAAGATCGGTATAAGAGATAAGATTGCACACCTGTATAGGGCACTTACCAGGAATGGAGCTTGCAGGACCAGAAATTGCCCTGGGTGAGTCAGTGAGTGGTGAGTGAATGTGAAGGCCTAGGGACATCACCGTACGTGACTGTAGCCTCTACAAACACTGCACACTTAAACTAAACTAAATTTATAAAACAACATGAGATTAAATCAAGTGTAAGAGGAAATGATGCAATCAAAAGACATGCTAAACACATGGTGTATGATGAGACTGCTGCCGGAGTTATATAACACATTGTCTTATAGCAAGTTTTTTATTATAAAGTAGAAAGAGTATGCTGTAAACTAATGATAAAAAGCATAGTATAGTAAATATATAAATGTAGTATTATATATTTATAATACTAAAAATATATAATATATTTATATATAATATATATATATAATATATATTATATAGTAATATATATTATATATTATATAGTAAAATATAGTAAACCAGTCATTTATTATTGTCAAATATGATGTAGTGTACCTAATTGCATGTGCTATACTTTTATTATTATTGCAAGTGCAAGAGGCTTGTTTACATGAGCATCACCCCAAACACATCAATGATGCTTCACAGTGTGACTTCAAGATGGTTGCCAAGTCACTCAGTGAGAGGAATTTCTCTGCTCCATTATAATCTTATAGGACCACCATCTTATAGGTGGTCCCTCTTGACCAACTATTTTTATGTGGCACTGGACTGTATTTATGACACGTGGTTCTCTTTTATCTAAGAATGTGAAACAATCCTTAGACACCCCTTAAGAGAATGAAGGCAGGAAGTCACTAATGAAAGCAGAATTGCAACAGTTCCAAGGGCAGACTTGTCAGGACTTATCAACCACTTGTAATAAATTGCTAGGAGGTGGGGGGAAAGGTGGAGCCAAGCCTGAATTTTAATCAACTGATTCAGAGAAGAAAACATAGGCTGTGGCTGGTGAACATCTGAATATTTTTATAACTCCAGCCTGTACTTTCCTCTTGAGGGCAAAAAATACCACCAGAAAACAAAAAACAGAAAACAAACTTTGTAATGTCTCCACATGAAGAAAAGAAGCAGTTCAATTTACTTTGGAATTATAATCAGTTCTTAGACATCATGCAGCCAGTAGATAACAAAACATAAGATTTGGTTAGCTTCAAAGCAAGGAATGAACTTTAAATTCTAGCTCAGATTTCTAAGATGGAATGAGTGCTTTGAGGAAATGGTAGCCTTTACACACACACACACACATACACACTCACACACACACATATACAAAAATAGTCAGAGCTTGATCCAGGAAGGGAGCCAGTCAGCATCACCTGCACTTGGCTGGGTAGCAAAGGCAGTCTGGGCTGTGGGAAAGCCCTGTGGTGACTAAAATGACCTTCACGTCATCTGCAGCCTGACTAAACTTTGGACAAGTTTCTTCAGGACCATAGGCTCCTGACCTGCCCTTTCTCAGAGCATTTACTTGAGAAAACTTGCAAGTGTCAGTTCTTTCTCTGCCCTTTGAGATGTCAATCTTCCAACCTCTAGGAACCTTCACAACCTGAGGATTTCTTTCTTAAGGCCCTGGGAGCTATCCCTTTGGAAGGTAATCAAGAAAAGCAGTAGCCCTAGCCCCACAATCTCTGTGAGAGAACATACATCCAATGCCCTGAACATCAGTCATACACAGATGGCTGGCTTACTGGCAGGGACCAGCCTCCCCTGAGGTCCCTCCAGTACTTTTCTACTCGTTGGCCCCAGTGCTTCAGAACCTCCCCTCCTTTTGTTTCAAAGGAGTTGGGTGCAATCCCTTTCCCCTACTGCCGTAATCTTGAATCAAGTCCTACTTACCTGTTTGACTTCAGTGCAATTTTTCTTTGACAATAATGAAAAAAGGAAGGCTTCATGTGTGCTCAGATTGGGCACTGTTAGTAAGGGAAGGCTAGAGGTTGGCTGTCTAAAGGGGCTTTTTATCTCATTGGTTCAGGGCTTTCTCTGGTGGCTCCTGAATTGGAAGACTGCCAACACACAGGACAGCTGCCAGTCATTAACCATGTCCTGATCTTTCTGGGCTGATTTAAGCAGAGACTACCATTTGGCTTACCAGGCTACTTGCTCCATTAGTTGTAAGTCAGATTTCTGCAACACGATAAATAGTATCAATCTTGTAGCATTTTTCTCTAAAATTAAGTAAAAAAAATACAGCACTTGACATACAATAAATATATAAAATTAGTTATATGTATTTGGTCTTTTATTTTATTTTTATTTAGTTATTTATTTTTATTTCATTTTTAAATGGAGCAGAAGACATACAACACAAGAAATTACCAAATCCAAACAGGTGGTTTTTACTAAGTTTCTTCTATGTCTTTTTTGTTGTTGTTGTTCACATTATTATATGTGATTTGGACAGTATCCTTTTATATATTCAATCATTAATTATAGGACTATCTTAAAGACAGAGTTAGAAACTAGAAGACCCAATCACAAAAAAGCTTTTAGACAAGACTTCTGGCCAAGATGGAGGTGTAGGTAGACACGCAGCATCTCCCTCACAACTAGAAGAAATTTACATCTACCTCACAAATAAGTAAAAACAATGCAGAAATTACAGAAAATGGAACTACATGGAATGAAGAAGTAAAGAAATAGCCAGACAGGTAGCAGGGGTGGAGCTGGGAAAGAGAGCAGCAGTGGCAGCACCAGAGCTGAAGCTGCAGCAAAAAGTGCAGCCATACATTTAAACCTGGAAACTGATCCCAGGGCCAGACATTGTAACCCACAGTTCCAGTGCTGGGAAAACTAGAGCCATATTGCTTCTGACTGTGAAAACAGTGAGGGTTGGGCAGAGGAAGAAACTGCCAGTCTCTGCGGCTCTTGAGGTTCACCTGGGAAAGCATAGAAATTTGGAGTTCCGGGTGTGGGCCAGGCTAAGTCTGTAAGACCTGACCAGAAAACCAGAAAGGCTGGGTACATACATGTTTCCATGTTATATATAACCAGTGAACCCTGGGGGAGGGGAAATTGGGCCATGAGAAAATATTTTAGGCACCATGAAGCCCAGCCTGTTTTCTCACCTCGCCTAATCCTTTGTTGTATCAACAGCAGAAGTTTTTAAAATTTGAATGTACATCCTGACCTAAGTAAGATCTCTGTGCCCCTTCACTTGTTTTTTCCATTTCCCTATAATTAGCATTGTTTAGCATTGATTGACAAGCTACATGCCTTCAGGTTTACTGTGTTTCAATAAAAGATCTGAAGAAGTTAAAAAATGCACCGTTGGTCTTGAGTCATTGTCCTACCTTCTCCCCTTGCACTGGCTGTAAGGGATGGTTTTATTTCATCAGCAGCACCAGGGACTTACTGCGGGTCAGGGGATCCCGCATACAGCACCACAACATAGTGAAATGGGTCACCCCACCCCTATGCATACCTAAGGCTCCGCCCCCTAGGTAACAAGTGAGACAGAACTACCTAAAACACAGAGGCAAACACAGAAAGTTGACAAATCGATAAGAAAGAGAAATATGGCCCAGAAGAGGGAGTAGATCAAGGTGCCAGTGGGAGAACTGAGCCATGAAGAGATAGCCAACCTAACAGCCAAGGACACAGACAACTTAACAGACACAGAGTTCAAAATGCTGGTGATTAAGATGCTTACAGACTTGATATTCTTAAATACAACTACACAAAGGAAGAAGTGAAGCCTGGGCTACATGAAATGAAGAAAACTGATTGTTGTGGCCTCACTGCTCGTAGAGTAAGAACTGCAGAGTCCACCTAAGCATGGAATATTACTCAGTGATCATCCAAGTTACCGAGTGCATGAACCCAATCTGAAGGCTAGCTAGGCAATCTACCCCAGGCACAAACCCTGAATGTTAAATCTAATTTGTGTGCCCATTGGATCATCATTAGGCACATGTCCTCCCAAAAGATCTTACAAAGGTTTATTTTCAAAGTCCACTAGATCCATGGGAAAGTGACTAAAATTATATCCTGAATTCAGCTTGAGAGAAGGATAGAGACAATTTTTACCAAACTAAGAGAACTTTAAGAGAGGGCTTCTGAATATAGTCAACTTCTGTAAGATTGTCCGACTATTATTATCCGTGTTCTCAGCCTGCCTATGGGCTTCCCATTCCAGCTTCAACATCAACCCAGATTCTTGAAGTTACAAGGTTCAGGCTATGCAGTCTTTTTGCATCTGGATGGGAAAATGCGCAGACTTACACGTGAAATAATTTTTTTTTTAAGATTTTGTATTTATTATTTTTAGAGAGAGGGGAAGGGAGAGAGACAGCAATCTATGGTTGCCTTTCACCTGCCTCCAGCTTCAGACCTGGCTGAAGACATGGCTTGCAATCTGGTTATGTGCCCTGGCTGGGGAAACGAACTAGTGACCTTTAGGTTTGCAGGCTGGTGCCTTATCCACTGTGCCACCAGGCAGGGT
>PVIW01010516.1:0-43682 GCA_004026585.1 Noctilio leporinus
AATTCACCATTTTAATAATAATGTGCCTTGGTGTTGGTCTGTTTGGGTTGATCCTCATTGGGACCCTCTGTGCTTCCTGAACTGGATTCATGTTTTCACTCATCATGTTAGGGAAATTTTCTATCATGACTTTTTTGAACAGGTTTTCCATTCCTTGTTTCTCTTCTCCTTCTGGTATCCCTATGATATGGATGTTGTTGCGTTTCATGTTGTCCTGTAGCTCTCTTAACCCCTCTTCAGTCTTGTTCAGCCTTGTTTTATTCTCTTGTACTGTCTTGGAGTATTTGGCTACATTATCCTCCAACTCGCTGATCCGGTCCTCTGCTTCCTCTAGCCTACTGTTGATTCCTTCTACTGTATTCTTCAATTCAGAAATTGTATTCTTCATTTCCTCCTGGCACTTATTGATAGTTTCCATGTCCTTTTTCATGCTGTTGTAGTTCTCAGTAAGTTCCTTGTAACTTCCCTGGAGTTCTTTGTAATCTCCCTGGAGATTCTCTTGGAGTTGTTTACAGTTTTCTTTGATGTGGCTGAGCTCACTGAGCTTCTCTATCATCATTGTTTTGAATTCCTTATCTGATATTCCAGGTGCCTCTGTTTCATTTTGTGTTCTTTCTGGGGATTCTTCCTTTCTTTTTGGTGATGGACTGATTCTTTTTTCCCCCATTTTGGGTGTCTGTTCTTGCTTGCTCTTTATTTATTTATTTATTTTTGTTCTTTCCTTGGGTTAACCTGCTTTGCTTCCTTGCCTTAGTTGAGCACCCTTCTGTGATAGGAGATTTGTGGAGTTCAATGTTGCTGTCTCCCAGATTTTCTCCACTTTCTGTTCTTGGTTGTCCTTTATGTGGGCTGTCTGGTTGTATTCTGGGCCTGTGGGCTTTTAGCAGGAACAAAAACAAAAACAAACAAACAAACAAACAAAAAACCCAAAAACAAAAAACCAAACCAAACCAAACCAACAAAAAAAAATGCAAAAGGAAAAAAGAAATAGAAATGATAATAATAATAAGAAGAAAGGGTTTAGTTGGCTGCTCACCCTTAATAATCCCTGACTGGTCCAGATGGAGCCTGGACCTGAGGGCTTTTAGCAGAGGGAAAAAAAGGAAAGAAAAATGGGAGAAAGTCACAAGAGAAAGAGAAATCAATATTAATAAAGAAAAGGTTTAGGTGTTTGTTCACCCTTTATGGTCTCTGTTTGGTCCAGGTGGAGCCAGGACCAATGGGTTTTATCAGGGAGAAAAGAAGAGAGAAAGAAAGGAAGAAAGAAAGAAAGAAAGAAAGAAAGAAAGAAAGAAAGAAAGAAAGAGAAAAAAAAGTGGGAGAAAGTCACAAGACAAAGAGAAATCGATATTAATAAAGAAAGATTTTAGGTGTCTGTTCCCCCTTTATGATTTTTGATTGGTCCAGGTGGAGGAGCCAGAACCTGTGGGCTTTACCAGGAAGAAAAGGAAAAGAAAAAATAAAAAAAAAAAAAAAAAAAAAAAGGAAGGAAGAAAAGAATAAAGGGTTTAGTTGGCTGGGGAAGGGAGGAATACTTAGATTGAGGACTGGGAATGCGTTATAGCCACAGAGTGAGTAGACTTTAATTCGAGAGTATGGGGAGGGTCTTGGGTATTTAGTTGGATTGAGGTATGGGGGGGATTAAGAATATGTGAGAAGTAACTTTTGCAAAGTATATGTTGGGGATTAATAGTTCATATTGCTTGCGGTATAACTCAGGTGCTTGAGATTAGCAGCGATCCCTTTCCTGCGGGTGCCTCTTTTTCTTGGTCAGGACTTTACAGTCTATAGTCTATATTCTAGCCGGTCTTGGCGTGTGGCAGGGCCTCTGATTGTCACAGTCAGGGCTGATTCTGAGTTTCCGCCCCCAGGTAGACTAGGCCTTTCGCAGCCTGGCTGGGTGTTAGGGCTGCCGGTATTCTGGAGCCTGCAGGGTGCCCCCTCCCACTCCTGGCAGAGGTTCCTGCCCAGGACGAGCACCCAGCACCCCTGCAGGGCAGCCCACAAGTTTGCCGGTCCCTGTGACGATTGTCCCCGCCTCCGTAGTTCGGGGAGGAGGCCGCCCCTGTCCGTCAACACTGTTCGGGGTCCACCTACACTGTCCCGCCCTTCCGGGGCGGGCACCACTCCTCCAAGCCAACCAGCTCTCCGTGGAGTCCTTTACGCGGCCTCTGTGATGAGCCCCTCCCAGGTGTGGGTGGTGTGGCCTTTGTCTCCAGCAATGGCAGGTCAGTTGCCCCTGCTACTAGTTCCCAGCTCACCGGCTTGCTGTTTGGAGTTTCCGTGGAGCCTGGGGGCCTGTGTGGTTGCGCAGGGCTGGGCCTCCCCCCTCGCAGGGACTTCTAGCTGCTGTTTCCCCGGTGGCCCAGCAGCACCATTTTCGGCCCTCTCGCCACCCCGGCCGGTGCACTTCCCCGCTCCCCAGCTCTGGCTTCCCGCAGGACTCTTCTCCTCCTCCTCTAGCCCCACGCCGAGCCTCCTCTCCCTGTTGCCGGAGTGAGTCTCTCACACAGTCCCTCCCCTGCAAGAGTTAAATTCCGTGTTCCCTACGACGTTTGCCCTCGCCGCCCGCACTTCACTGTTGAGACTTCCAGTCACCAGGGAGCCCGGAGCTGGCCTCAGTCAGACCGCCACTGAGCCGCCCCTGCCCAGAGCCGACCTTGGCCTGCCGGCCGGTCGGTCAGGAACGCCTCACCTACTGTCCTGCTGGCCTCCTCTGCCTCTGGGCTGTGCTCCCCTGTGTCCAGATGCTGCCCGCTCTAATTCCTAGGGTCCTGAAGACGTCTCACACTCCCTATCTTGTCCTCTAGCTGCTTTGGTACTTGAGAACACCATCAGCACTGCTCTCTGTCGCCATCTTCGGTAGACAGTGTTTTCAGATTAGGACATTTGCCCAAGATCCCATGACAGAGGTGGAGTTGGAACATGGTACAATGTGCTGGAGTTGAGGCTGCAGTGGTGGAATAGGCATGGCTTTCTGCCCACCCAATCACCATTATTCTTTCCTATTCCTTGCACACAGGTGTAGGAAAGCTCCATTTTGCTTGGAGAAAGCTGTCTCCTTCACCTACATGGAGAATTTATCATGCTAATTCCATGCCCCTTTCAGTGACTGGCCTAACAAAAAGTATGTAGCCCTACGGTGGTCAATGGGAAATGAGAATAAATCTGTTGAGGGATTCCTGAGAAAGGTTTCTTTCACTCCCAAGAGAAGCACAGCCATAGGAAGAGACTGCTTTTCTTGCTCTGAACTCTGTCTTACCTGGTGTGAGGCCTGAAGCTATAGTCATTTTGAAATCACAAGAGGAACAGATGACATGCTAAGGATGGCAGAGCAGAGAGATGGAGACTATTGAGTCAGCCAACCCTCGAGCTGTTCTACTCAAGACTCCCTGTTATGCCTGAGAATAAATATGCTTATTGCTTAGATCTTTTTTTTTTTTCCTTAGTTGTCTTACAGCCAAAAGCTTCCTAACTGATAGAATAGCATGATGGAAGATATAGAGGGTATGGAGGCAAGAAGGCTCCATAGCCTTCTTGATAGGCTACCTGTTAGCAGAGAGGCCTTCAATAAGTTGCTTTAGTTCTCTAGGTCTCAGTTTTCTTACTTCTCAGTTCGGTCACTATGTAAGAGCAGGTGGCTCTGCCTGGAGCTGTCCCAGGAAGCCCTGATTTTGGTGGTGGTGGTGGTAGTGGGGGTTAATGACAGGAAAAGTAGGGCTGGCAGGTTAGTAAATATTTAATTGCTCAGAGCTTCAGATGGGGTGGGACTGATATGATGAAACTGGAGGGGCTTGGGAAGAATGGAGAGCATCAAGCTGAGCTGGAAACTGGTCTGGTCACTAAGCACTTTGCTTCTCTAGGAACTTTGCCACCACAACTCCCAGCCTGAGTCATTTTACTTCCCCTAACTCTTCTAACCTCAGTATCATTTGGAAAATTGTATGAGCAGGCCCTAGACTTTTGAAAAACTGAGGCTGAATGGGAAGGAAGCCATAATATCAACAATGTCTACTGTTTCTTAAATGCCCATTGTGGGCAACCCGCTCTTCCCATAAACCAGCTCTTGTAAAAATATAGTACCTGGCTCAGCATGTTACAGAATCAATTATGCCACGAGGTTGGGGTGATGTGAGGGGTGCAGTTCTGGCCCTGGATGGAAGTCTGGCCCGGTCTCCCAATCCATTCTCTCCCAGGTTGACCCTGCTCCTAATCTTCCCACCTCCTTATTTTGTTACTTCACTCTTGAGTCTTGGCTCCTTATCTCTGATTTTCCTTCAGTTCTACCTCCTTAGAGAAGGGCTTTGAGACTATAGCTCCAAATGAAGACACATCCCATTCTTCCCCTGAAAGACCCCTAGCACACCCAAGTGCCCTCTGGGGCCTCTGCAGGGAGACTGCCAAGTCCCTAACCTGGGGTATGTGGGTGATGTTCTTGCTTTCCCTCAACCCCAACCTTCTGTATCCAGAGGAAACCAGGCTGAACCTTGCAGGGGAGCAGGTGCCACAAAGGACACCCTTGGAGTGGGGGGTAGGAGATGAGGCTTTGTCTGGGTTAAGGTCACTTCTCTGTTTATGCGTGAGTCCCAGAGCATTTCACCAACACTCACTGTAAGCTCTTTCTCCCAAAACCCCCGAGTCCTCAAAGAGACAAGGGAACGGATGGTGCTCTCCTTTTGCCCCTCTCCTCAGGCTGGGTGGAAGTGAGTGGCTCAAAGGCATGTGCGACAACAGGCCCTAGAGAGTCTGCCCCTCAGGCTGAGGCCTGGAAGCCTAGAGTGGACACTCACCATCCTCCTTGGTCTGGATGTAGAGCACGCTGCTACGCACACCGTCCCCAGCCTGGGTGTAGGCCAGCACCTGCACGCTGTAGTTGGTGAACTTCTCCATGCCTCTCAGCTCCACCTGCTCCCGTGTGGTTGTGATGTTCTGCATCTCACCCCACTCTGCCGGAGACAAGCAACCTCTGAATGCAGCTGGGGCTGGCCACAATGTGGTCCTTCTGCCACCCCATCGCCAGCCTGGTCCCTAGTCAGGTCTGCTTCATGGGGCCCAATCTTCGACTCCACACCTCCACCTCAAGGTACCTGGGGCCAGATTTGATGCACTGCTTCCAGGCCACATCTCTCCCCACGTGGCCCCACCAGGGTGAGCAGCACCCAGCTGACCTTGCACCAAATGCAATCTAGTACTCTTCCTTTAGAATGCTTTCATGTCTCCATCTCTCCAAGCAACAGTTTCCCCTCAGCCACCCAACCCCCCTCTTCATGGAGGGAGCCCAGGAGTGGCTTGGATGTGGAGGGGAGCCCAAGCCAGGTGGGCCAGTCACAGTCATTCCTCCTTGCTGCCTCAGCGCCTGTTGGGGCTCTCAGCTCTCCTGAGGCAGTGTATCAACCTGGGGTGGCTCAGACAGGCTGAGGCTGCATCGGATTGCTCCTGAGCCAGCGTCCTGAACTCTCCATCGTGAGAATGGGCCAGGCCTTCTTTCTGCTCAGTGAGGACCCATCATCTTGGTTATGCAAAGGAACTCACCATCAACTGAAGAACTTCAGGAGGGAGTCCCATGGGAGGGTCAGGGTCTTAGAAGCGGGTAAAAAGACAGGCACCTGAGCTGACAGCCCCTGGGGCTACTGGGCTTATAGAAAGACAGGCCCAGACACTGTGCCTTGTAGAAGCCAAGTCCCACAAAACTACCCCAGCACCTTGACAGGGCCCGGGAGCAGGCAAAGGGTCCAGGGCTGAGGGTTGAGATGGGAGGGCGGCAGACTACAAGGGTCTGGAGGGTGAGAATGCCATGTCCCCTGTAAAGGACTCCAGGTCAGTTCGGGGAAACGTTGGAGGCCTGAGCAGCGGGGCCTTTCTTTTCTAGGAGGTCAAAAACCAGGGCATACCTGTCTAGGACTAGAGCCAGAGAAAGTCCCAGAAGAGGTTCTTCTGGGAAGAGGGCAGTGTAGACAACAATCTAGGTGGCTTTTTGGCATTAGAAGGCCAATGCCTTCCTCATGTGAATGAGTTGAGCTGGGAAAGGCTGTAGACTTAGTAAAGAGGAAGGTCTGAAAAATGAGGGAGTACCTGTTACCTGACTCAGCACAGATATGAGGGAATCTCACAACGTTAAGCACTTGGGAGACCCTGAGATCAAACCCCTGAGATCCAGGCCTCTGTGCTTTTGAAGAAGACAGTGGAGGTGATGAAAGGGGGAAGACACTCCAGGTGACAGTGTGTCTGGGCAGAGCAGAAGCCAGGTGGTGAAGGGGAGGGCAGCTGCCCTGCAGAGATGCCATGACTGGGAGTCCTAAGGTCTCTGGTAAAGAAGGGAGAAGCTAGGGCTGGGAGCAAACTTGTTATAGCCCTTTGTGACCCCAGCAGAACATTGTCTAGTTCGGGATGCTGGGCTGGCATGACTGCAGGCTTCCTGTTCACTTCCAGGGCTGTGTTCCCCTATGCACAGGGCCTGGCCTATTTGTGGGGCCACACAAGCCAGTTTGGACCAGTGCAACCCAGGGAAGGATAGCACCCAAAGGTACCCTCTGCCATTCCTGCCCCCACCTCCACATGGACCCTTGTCTACCCTTCTCCTTGGCACACGCTGCTTGTCTCACTGCCTGGAGTACGCTGGCTCCTGGGTTCTGCAGACCTGCTTCTTCTTCTTGCCTCCTTAGCCTTAGATGGTGAAGCCTTCCTGCTGGTGCTAATCTCAGCCTCCCTCCAAACCCTCTGCAAGCAATACCCTCCTCATTGAACTTTCTTCAATGGCTCCATTTGGGTACCCTGCTGGGGCCCTGACTGACCTGGCCATAAAAACCTCACATCAACACATATTAGGAGAGCAAATATGCCCCTATCACCTCTCAAGTCATTCCCAAACATACTGCTATCTAGGAGTAGCTGTTGCCCCTCCTCCCAACCAGAAAGGTCACCCTGGTCCTTGGGTAATGTGTGCAGAAGAGGTGGACTGCACTTCCTTTTGACATCCTGTGGTAATATGCTCAGCTCTAACTAAGCAGGAGCTCAGACCCCACCACCCTGTGCCTCTCACCCTGAGACCCACCATCACTCCCAGCAGACTCACCCCCATCAATGTAGAGTGACCAGAAGATGACCCGATAGCCTTTGAGGACACCATTGAGAGTGCTTCGTGGGGGCTCTGACCAGGAGATGACAGCCACATCAGAAGTGATGGACAAGGCCCGGACATTCTCAGGGGGCTGGCTGGGCACTGCATGGGGTGGGGGAAGAACCCAAGGGCCCAATCAGGGAGGTAAGCCTCACACACCTGTCCCAGGCCAGGCCTTGCTGCCCAGCCAGAGTAGCTTCTGGTGAGAAAAGTGGAAGGACCTAACTCAGCGAGTGATTCCAATTTGGGTCAGGAAGGGAACTGAGCCTCCATTCCAGGAGATTTGGGTAAGTAGCGATCTTTATGGACTTGGATCCTTGCTTTTGGGGGAAGGGGTGGTAATCACTAGTTCTGGGTAAACGCTGGGGGAAGAAGATGATGAGCTCTGGGCATGAACCCCCAGGAATTCACCAGTGGGCACCATAGCCCAGGGAGTCCGCCTCTGCTGAACATAACAGAGCCTGGAAGACCCCCAGCCTGCCCTGGAGGCATCTGTAATTAATGATCTTGTCTGGTGGCTGCCAGCCCTTTGGTGCCACCTGACCAGGGCATCTGAGCCAAGGTCTGGGTCTAGGGACCCTTGTGTTCTTGTGCCAAGCTAAAGGGAAGAAAAAGAGGATTTCAGCTAACCCTGGTGAAAGGAAAAAGATGTTCTATAGACATCTGTGGAACATCTGCCCCTGTCCCTACCCACACCCACCCCTCCCCAAATGCCTCCTTCCATTGATGGGAAAACACTCTCTGAGACCAACTTGGGTGGTCCGCCCTACCTTTAGCCCTCTCCCTGGGAGAGCTCCCTTTGAGCTTAACCTAAGCTCCACTCCCAGGGTATGTCTGGTGCAGCTTGTCCTTTCTCAGGTCAGAGGGTGGGGATACCAGGCCCCAGGAGCCACCTTGGCTAGGGAGGACTAGGGCGGCGCTTCCTGCTGGCTTCTGTGAAGCCCAGAGGGCAAGGGCAAAGGTCTCTTCCGCTAGGCTTTCAGTGGGAGAAAGGAAGCACAGACTCGATGGAAGGTAATTAGATCCTGTTACCCCACAAGAGGCAACTCTAATTTTTATGAGTACTTAAATGATAATATATCATCCTAACGATCCTCTTTGACAATGATTATTGTTTCATATTACTTAGGTGTAAAAATGTAAGCACCATGTAATTAGGGACCCAGTGTAATAAACTAATACAGATCGCCCGTTTGAACAAAATGAAGGTAATATAATTATGGAAAAGACACTATTGCTAAAGCAGGGGCCCTTGAATACCCCGGGAGGAGTGCTAATATTGCCAGGAAACGATCGGGCGCTGACAGGCTAATGAGGGCCTTAATTAAGGATGAAAAACCGCTGAGCACATGCTGCTGGAAACTTTCTTCCTCTCCTCTCTTTGGAAAAGGACTCTTCAGCCCATGCACCTCTTTCC
The DNA here is from genome assembly GCA_004026585.1 of Noctilio leporinus. Taxonomy (NCBI): domain Eukaryota; kingdom Metazoa; phylum Chordata; class Mammalia; order Chiroptera; family Noctilionidae; genus Noctilio; species Noctilio leporinus. The sequence goes on from PVIW01010516.1 coordinate 8,535, forward strand.
CTGCTAGAAATTCTAGGCCCCCATACCTCAAAAGCAGGGGAGGTGGTTCCCTAACGGAGGCCAGAGGTGGGCCTGCTCAGGCTGTTTTCCAGTGTGGCCCCGGGTGGACGGGGGTGTGGGGGTGTGTGTGTGGGGAAGCTTAGTGTTTGGTGGAGCTCCAGATAGCTGTTCCCCTAGATTTGCCTTTCCCGTGCATGCTGTGTCCACATCACTGGACGCACCCAGCCTTGCTCCCATGCAAGAGGGCAGTCATAGGGTGTAAAGAAAAGATTGTCATGAGAGAGATGGGTGAGGGCCAGAATGAGGGAGGAAAGAAAGGTGGAAGGGGAAGCATGGGTGGAGAAAGCAAAGAAAGGTTCTCAGATGGGCCAACAGGTCAACAGAAAGACTAATGGGCAGAGCACCAGCAAGTGACGGATAGAGAGCTGGCCAGGTGGACTGAGAGTCCTAAGTTTAACAGACCAAGCAATGATCAAGGAACCAATGGGCAAGAGGAGATGGAGGAATCCAGGGAACCTGTGTGGACCACAAGATCATGCTGGGGCCTAGGAGTGGTAGAAAGGCCTCAAGCCCTCCCTGGCAGCTCTGATTCTGCCAGGATCTGCACGCTTTACCCCCTGTTGGTGCCCTCACCATCCTCCAGGGTGGTGGCATTGATCTCACTGGATGAGGGCCCCGTGCCAGCTCGATTGAAGGCCTGGACCACCACCCCGTATTGGGCGAACTTCTTGAGGTTGTCCAGGGTGTAGACCTCGCTGTCCCCAGTGGCCTTCATCTCCACGATGCTGTACTGCCCATTGCTGCCAGGACTGTTTTCTCTGTAGCCGATCTGGTAGCCTCGGATCACACCATTCTGTAGCTCCTTCTTGGGTGCCTGTGAGTATAGGGTGGTGGTGGGGGAGGGGAGATAAGACACAGTGACACTCTAAGATGAGGCTCTTAAAACCAAAGTCAAAATTAAGCAGATTTTTTCTTCTTTAATACTTATTTTACTCTGGAATGCTATTTTTGTGAAATATATCACAGAAATGGTGTCAAGCAGAACTCACTTTTGTGAAAGTTGTCCTAGAGACAGTGCCAAACCTATAGTAAAAAAATGAATTTGGATTTTGAGTCAGATCCTCCTGCCTCCAATAAGTCAACTCAACTTTATTTTAAGCCACTGGAACTACAACTTATTCTTTTTGGAGTTTTCCATCTTAGATAGTAGATGTATTTACTTATTTATTTAGGCTGTGCATAGGTCTTACTTCTTTCAATACCCTCTGTTTTTCCTCTACATGTGTTTTACAAGTTGAAGCTTTTAGAAATAATGGCACATGCAGTGCTCAGCCGGTCCCCAGAGTAGAAATGATTATGTCTACTAAGTTGAGGTAAAAAATAAAAAATCCCTAGGACTTAAATAATTTTGTAGAATAGTACTCTAGCTATTTTTTTTGAACTTGTGGTTGACTTCCTATGTGGTCCTAAACTAACCCCTGAACAATTTAAGAGTCTGTTGAGGTAGAGATTAGGTATGCTCACATTTCAATAATAAAGTTTACTATAGCATTGATTCCTTTTCCCAAGCATCCCCAGTTTGGGAGCCTTCATAACTGGAAGAAATCTGCTTAATTTTGCTGTAATATATCTAAAATACTATCATTTAACATGTAATAATTATGTAAGCTATTGGCATATTTTAATTTTTTTGTATTAACACTTCAAAATCCAGTATGTACTTTAAATATATGTAAAAATATGTATGGGTGTAAATGTATTTTTGCATGTGTTTGGTAATATTGCAATTCTTCTTACTTAAAAGAGTAATTCTTTAAACTAAAACAACAACAACAACAACAACAAAACCAAAAACCAAAGTCAGATCTTGTCACTCCTCTGCTCCTAACCCTTTAAAGGCTCCCGTCTCACTCAGAGTGAAAGCCCAAGTCCTTACAGTGGCTACACAACTATGTGCGATCTGACCTTCATTACTTCCTGGACCCATCTCCTCTCTCCTGTGCTTGCTACACTCCAGCGCACTGGCCTCCTTGCTGTTCACTGCACACAGGGAACACTTTTTCCTTGGATAGCCTTGCTTCCTCATCTCTGTGCTGTCCTTTCTCAAGCTCTTATGTCAGATTGCACCCTGCCCTCTGTTCCGTATGCCTGACGTTGCTTCTGGTTTAATTTTTCTCGATAACACTAATATCACCTGATACTCTATTTATTTTTTAACGTGTTGACTATCTATCCTTGTGAGTGCTAGGAGGATGGGGATGTCATCTGTCTTGTTCCTTACTGTTCTCTCAGTATCTAGAATGGTGCCTGAGCTGCAGTTGGCCCTCAATACATATTTGTTGAATGAATGAGTGAATGAATAAGGGTATCATTTGGCAGCATAGGTTTGGGGGCCTTGGAGAAATGGAGCAGCAGATGGAGAGTGAGGGGGCATGGTTAGTTTGAATAAAAAGAAAGTGTTTGAAGATACCACTTCACACCTAGTAGGTGGCTGTTATAAAAAAGTGGCAAAGAGCAAGTATTTGTGAGGATTTGGAGAAGTTGGAGCCCTTGTGCACTCTTGGTGGAGATGTAAATGTTGTAGCCATTGTGGGAAATAGTCTGGCAGTTCCTCATAAAGTTAAACATAGAGTCACCACATGACCCAGCAATTCCACTTGAGGAAACGAAAGCAGAGACACAGATAGATATCTGTATAACCATGCCCATAGCAACATTATTCTCAATAGTCAAAGAGTAGAATCAACAGATTAATGGGTAAAGAATGTGGTATATCCATACAAAGGAATATTATTCAGCCTTAAACAGGAAGGAAATTCTGATACATACAGCAACATGGTGGACCTTGAAAATACTATGCTAAGTGAAATAAACCAGGCACAAAAGGACAAATATTGCATGATACTACTTCTATGAGGTACCTAAAGTAGACAAATTCATTGAGGCAGAAAGCAGAATAGAGGTTATAAGGAGCTGGGGATGGAAGAACAGGGAGTTTGTATTTAATGGGAGCAGGGTTTCCGTTTGGGGTGCTGGACAGTGGGGATGGTTGATTGCACAACACTGTGAATGTACTTCATGTTACTGAACTGTACATATAAACATGGTCAAATGGTAAAATTTATGTTTATAAAATGGTACATATATTTTACAAGTGAAAAAAGTCTTTGACTTTCATGTGAGCCTAGCCACTCTTGGAGCATGCAGTTGGATTTTCCCCAACATCCTGGTCATGGGTTGGGTTGTGCTGAGTTAGGCCTGAGGTCCGAAGCCAGCTCCCAGGTGGAGTGACAGAGATAGGCAAGGACATGCAGTGGGGAGGGGCCATTTGGGAACTCTGGCTAGGGTGGCAGGAATGACAGATTGATTCCATTTGGCCAGTGAATGGAGAAAACTCCACTGGCATCAGTCTGGGGAGTGGACAACTTATTTTCACCTCAAGCTGAGCTCTGACAAACTCTCTCTCTCTCTCTCTCTCTCTCTCTCACACACACACACACACACATACACACACCCACTCACACAATCTCAATGTATTTCCTCACATTTAGAACCATGAACATGAACATTTAGACCCATCAAAGCCAACTATCACACACCTATCCCTGGTCAGATATACTTAGATCCATAAAGAGAAACTGGATCTTTTAAGGAGAGGACCTGCCCTTTTATAAATTGAGAGAGAAAGCACTAAGCACATTGCCTATAAAAACAGCCTGAATCAGGGTTTTAAAGACAATGAAGTTAATTTAGAAGCCCACCTTTTTATTGTGCTAAAAAATAGTGAGGTCAAAAGCAATTAAGTTAGTAAAATGGCCCCACTTTTTTTTTTAATTCAATGAATGTTTTAAATGAACTGCATTTTAAGCACACTGTTAACTCAATAAAATTAAGTTTTTAATTTAACATAATCATTTTGAACTCACAAAATGGGGTTATGTACGTGTATTTAACTGACTTGACATTTTTGTTAATGCCTGAAAATGTGTCTCTCTGCGGTTGGGCAGCACTGTTCACTAGTTTGCATGAAGGCAAATTCCTGAATCTAGGCCTTGTACCTGTACACATATGTCTACAAACATTCACACACACGGAAACATTACTTCAAGACACCCTTGTCCTCACACTGACATGTATTTTTGTATTACATATACACATCCATACTGACATACATTCTGACATAACATCACTAGACAACAACATAAATGCCTACACACCCAGAGCCTCCTATACTGTGATATACACCTATACACAGCATCATGCAACCTTCATTCACCTCAGCATATACTGGCAGAGGCTGCAAATAGGCATCCAGGCATATACCCTGCTACATACATACATAAATGCTCATATATTTATGTGAACCTTGACAGATCTTTCCTCCTTCTCTTCCTCCCTCCTCTCTCTTCTCTCTTTTCCCTACTCCACCTTCCCCAAACAGGCACACTTAGAATTTAAGTCAATCCTAACAATATTTCTCTGAAGCATTAAGAAATCAATAGGGCTGGTCGCAAATTTATGTCATAAACCAGTGGTGATCCATCTAGTGGAAAGAGTCTTAAAATGAAGTGACTTAGCTTTCAAGTGAATCTTTATTTTTCATGAATCTGTTTCTTGATGTTTAAAAATATCCCCTAAGAAGCCAGCCCAAAATTTATTGATATGTTGGCTCATTCTGAAGTTCTAACTTTCTAATCAATTTTATTTTTCATTATGAAACTTTGGAGAAATAAATCTGATTCTAAATTTTTATTGACCTCCAGGTCAGAGCTTTGTAGCCAAATGTCTCAGTGTCAGTGTTTTACATGCTTATTCATTCCCCGCCCCCACCTACTGCCTTCCTCAGAGTATTCCTAGGAAATGGGTCTGCAGCCAGGATCCAGATGAGATTTGGGATTAGACTCTGGGCTTCACCATCCGTTTCTGAGGAAATCCCTAGGGCCCAGATCTGAATCTGGAGGGAACCATGGCTTCAGGTATCTACAAAGTGGGCTGGTCCCTAGGAGGGACTCTGCCCCACTTTTGTCTTGGTTCTTTTTCTAGGGAGGGAAGGAGCCAGGCACACATGCACGCACATGCACAGGCATGTATAAGAGTTCAGTCTTCTTAGGGAAAACAGCAGGAGGCCCTTCTGAATCTCTCCATTTTTAAGTCTACCTTTTTGAAGAGTCTAGGAGGAAGACTAAATAAAGCACCTGGGCTTTCTCCTTCAGTAGTCAGAGTTAGAAAATAACCTTGAACATTTGATCCCAGATGTAGGTGAGGCGGTGCCCAAACTCTACTGTTAAGATGAGAAAGCTCCAAGAAACTCCATGCAGTGTGTTGTGCTGAGACTGGGCAGGGGCTCAGACTATGTGCACTTAAGTCCTGCACCTGTCACTGCTTGCTTGGCTGTCAGCATGTCACCTCACATCTCTATGTCTTGGCCTCTTTTTACAGATGGAGACAAAAACGTCTTTATACACTCTACTCCACAGAAATGGGGGGGGCGGGTCACATAAATTAGTGTAAGAAAATACTTGGACACTAGAAAACATAGCACAACAGGAAGCCATTAGCAGGGTCAGCCCTTTTGTGCCCGTGACAGGGATGTGGCAGCAAGGCTGGAGTTACACAAGCATTTCTTGGTCTTGTACAAGGTTATTCTGATCTGTTCCTCTGCCCAACTGTTGCATCTCCTCTATGATTTTCTTGAAATGACAGATTCTTCAGACAATCTCTAGATTTTATAGGTTTCTGTTCTTTAGAAGTGACTGCAACACATATTGATCTGCTTCCTCTACAGTTTTCCCACCCCCAGAAGTAAGGAGGGCAGTTACTTTCATTCTGATTTTAAAGAGGAGAAAATTGAGGCCTGAAAGGACCCAGCCCCTTGTCCAAGGCCTCACTGTGAGAAGACAGGTGGTGTATCACTTACTGCCCAGCTCCAGTCATAGGGCCAAGAGGAGATTCCCATCCTCCACAGGCCCCCTTGAACTTTGCACAAAATCAAATCCAACTCCTGACTTTTTACAACCTGTCAGGTTTGGAGGACAGGCCGGTGTGGTGGAAAGACCACCTTCCCTGCTTGACACTGCCAAGTTTTTCATCCCACCCCAAGCATGGCCTCCATCAGAGGTGAAGAAAGAAGTGGGGATTGGTGGGGGGGACTTGCTGCTGTTTCTTTTTCTCTTTCCTTTCTTTTAAGCTCACTGAGTATAGAAAAATAACAACAACAACAACAACAATAAAAACAGGCACAGGCATGATAAGAGACCACAACTAGCTTGCCTGATGGTGCTTCATTCTTAGATTGAGGAAGGTGGAGAGAAGAAGGCATTTCAGGGGAGATACCTTCAACCTCACTTACCTTCCAGGTCACTTGGATGCTCTGCGAGGTCACTGGCTGCAAGGTGACATCCATGGGGGGCCCATCAGGAGCTTGTGCGGGAAGAAGAGCAATGTTAGGAGTCAAATCTTGGAAAAAGAAAGAGTCCTATGTTCTCACTCCTCCTGAGCTGGAGGACTGCTGAGGATAGAGGAAATGCTCATCTACAAAAACAGCGCGGAACTTTGTTTCAGTCCCCTTGAACTAATGAGGTTTATGTTTCCTCTTTATTCTCCATAACTTTTACAATGTTTGATAATACAAAGTATAGGCTAGGGTGTGTAGTGGCAAGAACTCTTATACTCTTACATAGTCTGATAACTCTATAATTCTACAACTGCTTATGTCCCTAGAGAAATTCATAAACCTGTGGACTAGCACGTAAGTACATGAATGCTTACAGCTCCAAGTTGTAAACAACAAATGTCCATCTGCAGTAGAATGGACAAATGGAGTGTGATATAATCACAAAATGAAGTACCATACAGCACTGAAAATGCACAAATGATATGGCTGTACTAAAAACATGAAGCTTGCAAAAAATTTTTTGGCTCAAAACAAGAAATCAAAGAATATATAAACTATGATTCATGAATACATTCCTTAGAAAATAAGCAAAACTGAACTATATAGTTTATGTGTACCTATGTTGTGGTGACTATATTAGAAGAAAAGCAAGAAAGTTAAGATACTGGTTCCTTCAGGAGGAGAGATGAAATTATGATTGGGAAAGGGCATAGGGAGAATCTCTGGCATGCTGGTAGTCAATAATGTGTATTGGTTACTATATACATTAAATGGGAGGGGGGAGGAAAGGGAAAGAGGAAAAAAAGAGAGAATATAGAAACAGAGGGTTTTTTTCAACTTTCAGGAAAACTTCCTGATAAAAGCCACATATCTAACCCATTTATTCTTTCCAGACAGGCTGCTGGGGCAGACCCATGGACAGCTCTCAGAAACCCAGCATAGAACCCCATCTGGAAAAGATCGAGCAGAACAGCTCCCGATGATCCAGAGGTAGACACGAACAGATACCTTGGTGTGTGTGGGGGGTCTCGTCTCCCCTCTTCTAACTGCAAACCCATTGCCAGTGGACATGGTAGGTGTGGGCCCCAGGTGTCCCTGATCTCCAAGGCCAAGGGCATGGGTGGCAGGTCAAGGTGCTCACCAGCCTCCTCTGTGCTGATGGTGAGCTCTTTGCTTGGCTCACTGCGGCCAATCTTGTTGAAGGAGTACATGCGGATGCTGTACACAGACGCTGGGTGCAAGTCCACAATGTTGGCCTGGTTGATGGTTGGGGAGATGTTGCGTGTGGATTGCTTGAAGTCCCAGGAATCTGTAGAGAGGACACCCATTGCAGACCCCAGACAGGCAAGCCCCCAAACCCCTCCCTAGCCTCAAGCATCAACACATCCCAATCTCAAATTGGTGTCCAGAAGAATCCTGCTCACACAGACTGCAGTGAAAGGGCATAGACCTGAACTTGACAGAGTGAAGTCCATGAGACTCAGGAAGACCAAGGGATGCCTGAGCATGTGAGCAGCGAATGCATGGATGGAGAGTTGGGAAAGCTAATTCTCCTCTGCCCTGGGCCAGTTTGTGGACTCCAACCTCTTACCAGGCTAGGACAAGATGTTTCCTGAGGTCCCTTTCAAGATCACTATTTGCTTGCTAACCCTGAGAATCTGACTGGTCTCTCACACCACATCAATGACCTGTTTGAACTGTGAGGCATCCCATTCACCAACAGTCCCAGTGCAAAGGGGGAAGCCAAGTACTCTCCCCGTTTCACTTCTTCTCTTTTTGTGTACTTTGTACTTCCTTTACTTGTACACCTGTGGGGGTGGTTTTGGGTGTGACTTGGTCTGTCAGGGGGATAGACTTAGTGCCAGAATGCCCAGTCTAACCCCAACCTCCTTCTTTCTCCAGCAAGAGAATGGTCTTTGAATCTTTTGGGTCAGGCCAACAAAAAGATTAGCATGTCCCTGATTTATCTGAGGAGACTGGCAGCCCATTCCAGAGCTAATGTTTAGCAAAAGTGTGGAATGTGAAAAAACAAAACAAAACAGGTAAGTACCAGGGACACTGCGACAGTACACACTATATCTCCAGAGGAATGCAGTCATTCTTTTAATACATTTTGCTGTGCACCTACTGGGGGATTCCAGAGAAAAATGGGAAGGGGCTGCAGTTACAGCAATGCATCAGTCAGCACCTTCCAAACCTGCAATTCATAACTAGATTATTGGTACTTCACCTGGAAAAGAAATAAAAGCAAAAGGCAAAGAAACAAGCTGATAGCAGGGCTTAAAAATCTTCCCAGGCATGTCTTGATGTCATTGTTAGTCATATTTTCCATGCCTTTTTAATCCACAGTAGAGGACCCTGGACATTCTCAGTAGAAAAGATTAAACTGTATTCACTACAGCTTAATCCTTCCATCAGAGAAGGCTAGTGCGTTCTAGAAAGCTTTTAAGATTTTTTCCCCCCAGTGTCTGATAAATCAGGATAATCATTCACCAGAAGAGACCATTCTTTCATGTTCTGTTTAATTGAGGTCTCAATGTTTTTCAAAACACCTCTTTTAGTTGTGCAGGCTCAGCATCTGTGAAGGGCATTGGCCCAGATCCCCATAGGCAGCTTTGCCAAAAAGTCACAAATGGCAGCCTGTGGATGCTCTGAAACACATTTTGTCTTTGTCTTTTACAACACCCAGCCACTAGAAGAGTCATTCTGTGCCTGGTAGGTTAAGCCAGAATTGCAAATATGCAACTGAATGTGACTTGGCCTATGGACCCCTAAGGTTTGGGAGGGAATGGGCTAGCAACATGGAGGCAGATGTTGGCTTCTCTCTGTAGCATCCTGGGAGCTGGTTGCCAGCTCCCTCATAAAACTTGGTATGCCATGTTTGTATGAGAGGAACTGTGATCATGAGTCCATATTTGATGAGTGCAGGCCAAGGGAGGAGACCTATGTGGTGTTCTCATCACAATGGGGTTAATGTTTACCAAGCATGGGTGATGTGCCAGGTGTGTGTTGGATAATGTAAACATTCCTCATTTACTCCTCACCTTCCAATGACACTAGTGCCCTAACTCCATGGTATAGGTGACCCTCATCACCAAGCCCGATATCTCGCTAGGCCTCTCAAGTGTGTTCCACACTTAGACCTTTCCTTTCTTGAAACACTCTTCTCTTGGGTTCCCTAACAAAACACCCTCTGGTTTTCTCTTATCTCTTGGGCCACTTCTTTGCTGTCTGCTTTGCAGATGTATCTTCCCTAAGCCTACCATTAATTGTTAGTTCTGCAAGGGTCCATCCTATACTCTTCTTCTCTTACTGCATACACTTTTCCTACCCATGATTTCTATTTCCATCTATATACATATACACAGATTTTCATGTAACCTGGATCTCTCCCTTGAACTCCAGATCCTTACAGCCTCACACTCAACATGTGTCAAGGAAGAAGTCTTGACATTATACCCTGTAAACTCATCACCTTTCCGGGTTCTTTGTCTTATGTCTACCCATCATGTTGTGCAAAAAACTTAGGTGTTATTCTTGACCCTTCTCTTCCTCTCCCTCACTATCAAATCCCATAGATTTTGTGTCCCCTGTAGCCCTTGAATCTCTCACCTTCTCTCCATCTCCATCTCCATCCCCACCCTTGGCCAAGCCACTGCCATCTCTCATTTGGACCAGGAAAATGACATCCTAACTAGTTAGCCTCCTAGAACCCACTGTGTGCCCTCTTCCATCTGTTCTGCATACTGCAGCCCTCATTCACTCTACAAATATGATTGGCACTTCTCGCTGGCCACTATCTATTTTGGCATTGACAGTGGTCTTCTTCCCACAAATCTCATACTGCCATCCTCTTACATAAAACTATTTAATACATTTTCCTTGTTCTTAGGATAAAGACAAAATTTGTTTTTAAAAATATTTTTTATTTCTTAAATTACAGCTGACACAAAATATTGTATTAGTTTTAGGTGTACAATGTCATGATTAGACTTCTGTATAACTTATGAAGTGATCACCTTGATGACTTTAGTACCTATCTGACAGCATATACATTTATTATAAATATTATTGACTATATTCCTTATGCTGTATTTCACATTCCCATGACTAGTATGTAACTACCAATTCGTGCTTCTAAATCCCTTCACCTTTTCCACCCGTTCCCCCAACATCTTCCCACCTGGTGACTATTAAAAAATATTTTCTGTATCTGCGTCTGTTTCTCTTCTGCTTGCTTGTTTATTTTGTTCTTTGGGTTCCACAAAAATAAGTGAAATAATCTGGCATTTGTCTTTTTCAGTCTGACTTATTTCACTCAGCATAATATCCTCTAGTCCATTTATGTTGTTGCAGATGGCAAGATTTCATTCTTTTTTATGGCTGAATCATATTCCATTGTATATTTGTATCACTTCTTCTTCATCCATTCATCTAGTTGTAAACATTTATGCTGCTTCAATATCTTGGCTATTATAAATAATGCTGCAATGAACATATGGCTGTACATGTCTCTTCAGCTTAGTGTTTTGGGTTTCATTAGGTAAATACCCCGAAGTGGAATTGCTGGGTCCCTCTATTGCTCTTGTTATAGCTTTTGTTTTAAAGTCTATTTCATCTGGTATAAGGCTTGCTACCTCAGTTTTTTTTGTTGTTGTTGTTTCCATTTTTATAAAAAAAAATTTCCATCCCCTTACTTTAAGTCTGTATGTGTCTTTTCATATAAAGTTTGTCTCTTATAGACAGATTTTATTGTTATCCATTCAGACACCATATGCCTTTTGATTGGAACATTTAATCTATTTGCATTTAAAGTAATGATTGATAGATATGTATTTATTGCCATTTTATTATTCATAGTTTTTATCTCCTTCTCCTCCTTTTCCTTCTTCTTCTTCTTCCTTAAGAAGACCCTATAATGTTTCTTATCATACTTGTTTGGTGTTGATAAACTCCTTTACCTTTTTCTTGTCTGGGAAGACTTTATCTGCCCTTTGATTTTAAATTATAGTTTTGCTGGGTGCAGTAATCTTGGTTGTAGGTCCTTGCTTTTCATCACTTTGAATATTTCATGCCAATTCCTTCTAGCCTGCAAAGCTCTGTTGAGAAATCAGCTGACCTAATCAGAGCTCCCTTGTAGAAGTGCTTTTCTCTTTCTGCTTCTAGATTCTCTTTTTGTTTAACCTTTGGCATTTTAATTATGACGTGTCTTGGTATGGTTCTCTTTGGGTCCATCTTGTTTGGGATTCTGCGCTTCCTGGACTTGTCTATTTTCTTCACACGATTAGAAAGTTTTCTGTCATTACTTATTCAAACAGGTTTTCAATTTCTTGTTCTCTCTTCTCCTTCCTCATGATGCAAATGTTGGTATACTTGAAGTTGTTCCAGAGGTTCCTTACACTATCCTCATCTTTTAGAATTCTTTTTTCTTTTTGTTGTTCTAATTGCATGTTTTCTGCTTCCTTAGCTTTCCAATCCCTGATTTGATCCTCTGCTTTATGTGCTCTATTGTTGGTTGCCAGTAATTCTTCATTTCAGTTAATATAGTCTTTATTTCTGACTAGTTTTTTAAAAAATATTTTATTTCTTGTTTTTTAGAGAGAAAGAAAGGGAGAGAGGCAGAGAGGGGGAAAGACATCAATGTATGGTTGCCTTTCACCTGCCTCCAACTACAGACCTGGCTGGAGACCTGGCTTGCAACCTGGTTATGTGCCCTGGTTGGGAATTGAACCAGTGACCTTTGGGTTCACAGGCCACTGCTTTATCCACTGTGCCACCAGCCAGGGCCTGACTATTCTTTTTAATGTTTTGTATCTCCATTTTAATTTTTCTTCTTTTCATTTAAGTTCTTACTAAGTTCATCTATTCTTCCCTTAAGTCCATTGAGCATCTTTATAATCAGTATTTTAAACTCTACATCTAGTAGATTGCTTGTCTTTATTTTGTGTAATTCTTTTTCTGGAGTTTTCTTCTGTTCTTTCATTTGGGACACATTTCTTTGTATCCTCATTTTGGCTGCCTCCTTGTGTTTGTTTCTATGTATTAGGTAGAGCAGCTATGAATCTCAGGCTTGATAGTGTGGCCTTATGTAATAGGTGTAATAGATGTCCCATAGGGTCCAGTGGCACAGACTCCCCTGGTCACCCTGGTGGGTGCTACAGGTGCACCCCCTATGGGCTCTGTGTGCCTGTCTGTTGTAGTTGAGCATTAATTGCTATTGGCACATCAATGGAAGGGATTTACCACTAGGCCTATTAGTTGCAAGGACTGGCTGAGACCACCAGAGAAGACTAGCTATGCATACAGAGGCCCACACCACAGAGCAAGGCTTACTTCAGCAGGGATCTGGTGTCTGTAGAGTCTGCCCCTTGAGTGTGTCACTTACAGAGGTCATTCAGTGGTGCTTCGATGTAGTCTGAAGCTTTCCACTGGGTGCACTGACTCTTGGGACCCCTGGGAGGGGCAGACCAAGGTCAGCTGCCACCTGTGTCTTCTCTGGGGCTGCCTGGCAAGAGTTAAAGTGATCTTCAGATGGCTGCTATTTATTCTGGGCTTTGATGTGCCCAGGAAAGGCCAAACTGCAAACCAAGGCCAGCTGCTGCTAGTGCTGGCATGGGGGCCCTTGGCAGGTATAGGTTACACAGAAGCCAGATGCTGGTGTTTGAGAGATTTTAGGAAAGTCAGCAGCATGAGCCAAGACAGGTCATTTGCATGGAAAAGTCACTGGAGAGGGCTTTGAGGGGGTGCCCACCAGTTGGGTGGGGTGGGGTCTTAGGGAATCACCATGGTAGTGTGAATGGTGTTAGCCAGGTTGGTAGTGACTTAGACATGGTGTCTGCCTGCTGGCTCTATGAGAGGGAGAAGGGCTTAGGAAAGGAACAATGGCCTCCCCCAGCACTTCTGTCTGGGCGAAAGCTGCCTCTCCCTCTCTCACCCTGATGCCAGACATTCAGTTCCTCCTTGTATGTCCCTGGGGCCTTTCAAACAGCTGCCCCATCACTAGAGTCTGAGTAAGTCCATGTGTGGGCCCTTTAAGGGGAGCTGCCTGGGACTCCGGAAGCCTCCATCCCATCCAGCCACAATCTCCACCAGTTTTCCCAGCCAGAAGTTATGGGGACTTCTCTTACTGGTACTTATAACCCTGGGGCGGAGGGCTTGGTGTGAGGTTGGTGCCCCTCACCCTTCCATGGGGACTTCCACAGCCCAGATAGCCCTGATTTTTTAAAATTTAATTTTATTGCTGTTGTATTAACCCTCCTGATTTTAAACCACCATTGTGGGTATAGGACCAGCCTGTTCTGTGTCTCTGCCCCTCCTACCAATCTTGTGGTTTTTTCTTTACATTCTTAGTTATAGCACTTCCATTCAGCCAGATTTCAGGGGTTCTGTATGGTGGTTCCTTTTGTAGTTTAGTTGTATTTTTAGTGTGGTTATGAGAGATTATGTGTATTGTGTTTACCTACACCACCATCTTGACCAGAAGCTCAAGACAAATTTTTTAAACATGACCAGGGCATGCAACACCTGACTTTTCAGCTTTATCTTTCATCACATTTATTTTTGTACTCCTACTGCATTTAGGGCCCCTCTTCATTGGCAGGATCTATTTTTAAGCTCCCCGAAGGCAAGAGCCATGTCTGAAACTTAACACGCCTCCCTAACTTGGCATGTGTTGGGTGCTTAAAACCATTGTTGGTTTTAGATCAGGGCCTTTTTTTTTTTGTTCTTTACTTTGGGCTTGGACTTCCTCTGCATTTTGTCATCACAGTAAATACACTTTGTCTTTCCTCCTTTGCCTCGTTCAGCTGCCAATTATAGGAAGGTTAGGAGGGGAAATGTCCCAGAGAGTGGACCTGCTTTTTTACCCCCCTGCTTTCGCCAGTCCTTTGCAGGTGGAATTGACCTTGTACTCCCAAATCATCTTTGATGATGGCATGAAACAGCTCTCTCTCCACAACCCTTCAAGGCTAATGCATCAGAGTCAAATCTGGAGGCCTCTAGCTGATTTCCAAACTTGATCACTGTCATCTCTCTGACCCTGAATAGCTGAAATCAGGTGCCCTATTTTCCTCCTTTCCTTTTTAGCTATCTCAGACTACTGAGCTGGCCTTAGTGAATATTGGCTCTTTTAATATTCCCTTTCATATGATCCTGGCTTACCCAGATTAACATATTTCATTAAGGGCTCTCTCTCTCTTTCTTCATCAAAGGGTTTATGATACAAAATATTTTTCTTAAAAAATAAGGCAGCAGCTAGGGAGATGGCAGTGCCTTCTACTTTGTGGGCTGCTTACAGGGAGGAGGATGGAGCCTTTGGTTTTTTAGGAGACACATTCAGTGTGGAGGGGGGCAGCATGGACAAAAGCCACATCTGAAATAGTCAGCTGGCTGTGCTTGGGAAACAAATCCGTTCTGCATCTCTGAGTTCCTCCTTGCACCATGGCTCTGAGCCCCCATGGCCATCTCTCTGCAGCTCTAAGAAGCGGTTCCCTGGGTCACAACAACTGCTTGCAGCATCTCCACACCAGCCCCTCTCACAGCTACACTCCAGCTCACACGGAGCGACACGTCTCACCAAGCTGCCTCACCCTGCGGCGGCTGACGGCTGGTGCCATGAGGCTGCTTTCTGGGCTTGGATGGCTATCCTCAAAGAACCCACTTCAGCTCCTTGCTTGGGGAACAGGGCAAAATGTGGTGTCTGCATTTTTAAATCTGCACAGTGCCATCTGATAGATTTGTGTGGATGCTGCTATTTATCATTCAGCATTCATGTATTATTACTCTGCTGCCTGGGGCCAGGAGGCGTCAGAGTGAGCGGATGGCTTAGAAATGGCAGACTTGGTAATTTCTGTTGGAAAATTAACATGATAAGGGACATGGAGGAAAACCTGGGAAAGGCACAGCTGAAGCAAAGATTGGGGTTGTGCTAGGGGTGGTCTGGAGCAGGAAGAAGAGGGGAAGAGAGAGAAGAGACAGGATGGAGAGCCCTAGAGGTTTAGGATGTGCCAGGCTCCATGTTAGGCACTTCCACTTAAGTCACACACCCACTTAATTGTCACAACCCCATGAAGAGTACAGCTTACTGTTCCTGTTTGAGAGACAAAGAGATGACTAAAGACATTAGGTAGCTTGCTTAAAGATGACCAAGCTCTGACACTTGGTCAACCTTCTGCTTTGACAATGGTTCTTGTTCCACTGCTCCACATGCAGAAAGATGTCTACATAGACACACATGCATGCATATGCACATCTCCCTCCTTCCTTTGGGTCACCTGTTTGTTCCCTAGTACACTGTTTGCAGTTTTCACATAATACAGTTTATGGTATATTATCTGTGACTGCACAGTGCATTGTAACGGTTCTGAAAGCACATGGATGCATGTGTGTGCACTGTATATTCTTACTCCAACTGTACTGCAAGCTCCCAGAGCGACACTGCCTCCTATTTGTTTTTCTCTCTTGCCACATGACTGTTGCATGGTTCTGCAAGAGATGGTTGGCACTCAGTACATGTTGCTGACTGACAGACATGCATTTCAGCCTGCAAGCTCCACAGGACTGACTATAAATTGCCACATGAGATAGTTGATTTAGAAGGGGGAGAGGACTTGCATTTATTAATAGTTCATTACAACTGTGTGCTAGATGCTGTCTTTAATTATCAGAACTATCCCACAAGGTAGGCATTAGCATACCTACCATCCCCATAAGGAAGCTGCTCTGTGCTCCTGGCCTCTGGCTGACTCCAGTGATAACCTTGTGATTTTCTTGGAACACCTTTTCCTCAATGCTGGGACAGATGTCGGTGTGAGTGGGATGGTCTGGAGCAGTCCCACCCAAAGGCAGGGGACAGAATCAACCTCTTCTCTGTGCTCTTAATCTTGTGATTGTTTTTACAACAAGGTGCAAAGCCCTTGTTGAAGGGACAGTCTGGGGTTGAGGGTTTTTTTATTTTATTTTATTTTTTTTTATTTTTTGTAATTTAAGATTTTATTTCATTACTTCTAGAAAGGGGGGAAGGGAGAGAGTTAGAGAGGGAGAGAGACATCAGTGTACAGTTGCCTTTCACCTGACTCCAGCCACAGATCTGACTGGAGACCTGGTTTGCAACCTTGTATGTGCCCTGGCTGGGGAATCGAACCTGCGACCTTTGGGTTCGCAGGCCGGCGCCTTACCCACTGTACTACCAGCCAGGGCCTGAGGTCTTTTTTTACCTCTCCTTCCACACTACCCGGCCTTCATGGCACCCTCAGCTCTGGGATGACCTTATACTGCAGGGGAGCCAGAGGGGGTTGGGCAAAGATGTGGACATGTTCTGAAAATCTTCCCTTCCCACCTCTCCTTCCGCCTTGCTCTCCAGATGTGTGATGTTCTCAGCTTTGCTTTGCTGAGTGGGGCCCCAGGAAAGCTTTCCACACATTAGGAGTGGTCAGTGAAGGGGGATCGGGCGGCCAGGCAGCATAGAGAGCGAAGGGTGGGAGGCACTTATGAAGAGCATTGGGAAAGGGAGCAGCTGGGCATCTATGCCACAGGACGTGAGCAAAGAGCCCTGCTAGTTTTGTCAGCCAGGCACACACAGATGTGGACCTACACATCGACTCATCCCTTCCTGTCTGACTTCCGGGCATCTGGTGCCCAGCCTCAAAATAAGGTGTGAGATGGAGAGTTGTTTTCCCCCACTCCCATGTCCCCACTGAAGTCCTGCTGCCCATTCCCTTGCTTAGCCGCAGGGCTGCAGCAGCCATGTGCTCACTACATGCTTATCCTTCTTTCCCACTGGTGCCAGAAGAATCTTTTCATGGCGCCAGGCTGCTCGGGTCTGTCTCTGGGAGTTCAGCCACTGTCAGTGGCTGTCAGCAACCTTCTCCAGAAAAGTAAAGGCTCAGCCCAGAGGTCCCCTCCCAGCCAGGCCCCAGAGCCCAGGAAGTGGATCTGTGAACCCTCTGCTAGACAGGCCACTCCCTGGACTGTGCTGTGCCAGGCTCAGGCTCTGCTTATCCCCTTTCTCTAAATCCAGGTCCATTACCTCTCAATCTTTAAGACCCAGCTTCACGAAGCCTCTGATAATCCCCACCAGGGACAGCACCTCCTTTTGCCCCTTCTCTCTGCAGCCTTCCTCTTACGTACAGGATGAACTCCTAGGTGTTTGGCTGCAACCTGACTTTTCTCTCCAACTAGACCTGAGGGCAGGGCTTCTTCTTGTGGAAACCTGTGTCAAACATGACTGACCCAGTGCTCTGCATAGAGCTGCCTGCTTCTCCAGAAGTGAATATACAGCTCAGAGATTTGCTTTACTGTGTTTCACTTCTACTCACTCAGCAACCATTGTGGAACATCCACCATGTGGTGGGTGCTGTGCTAGGAGCTGGGAAAACAACAGGGACAAGGACTTGGACATTCTCGGGGAGAGAACAGCCAGCCAGCCATGCTCTGTGCTAAAGCACACAAAAAGGGTCTGAAAGGTTCTGGCTGGGGAAGATACGTGCGCGCGCGCACACACACACACACAACCTTGGACCGAGTCTAAGACCCAAAAGATGAGTTGGAGTTGGCAGGGAAAGGAGGGTGGGGAGGATTGAGTTCTCCAGACCCTTTGTTGTATTTTATTTGAAAATGATTCTTTAGCCCTGGCTGGTGGCACAGTGGATAAGGGTCTGGTCTGCAAACCCAAAGGTCTCTGGTTCGATTCCCCAGCCAGGGCACATAACCAGGTTGTAGTCCAGGTCTCCAGACAGGTCTGTAGCTGGAGACAACAGACCTCTCTTACCCTCTCCCTAAAAATAATACATAAAATCTTTTTAAAAATGATCAAAAAAAGAGATTTATTTATTGTTCATTATTTTTAGAGAGAAGGGTAGGGAGGGAGGGAGAAAGGGAGAGAAACATCAATGTATGGTTGCCTTTCACCTGCATCCAGTCAAGGACCTGGCTGGAGACCTGGCCTGCAACCTGGTTATGTGCCCTGGCTGGGGAATTGAACCAGTGACCTTTGGGTTTGCAGGCCAGCACCTTATCCACTGTGCCACCAGCCAGGGCTTATTTTAAAATGACTTTAAAAATGTGTATACAGGCTTATGGTAGAGAAATCAAAAGGTATTAGGGGCTCCAAAGTGAGAAGTGTGTTTTGGTCTCGCTCCTGCTTTGGAGCCACATGGGTGCCCTCTCAGGGTCAGCCAAACTCATTGCCCATTTAAGGCATCTGATGGTGACAGACCATCAGAGGCAGTCACACAATACAAGAACTTTTGATTCAGGTCACTTTCCAGGCCTTTTGTCCCTAGGAGGCCCCCTCTACCTGACCGTGCCCCCCTCCCCCCACATTTTCCCCGAGACCTGGGGGCCCCTAGTTCACTCTGCCTCAGGGGCTTCACAGCGGTGGGCAGCCTTATAGGAGCTAGATTGCATCCTAGGGAGGGCCCTGGGAGGGTTTCTAGGGAGG
Organism: Noctilio leporinus; assembly: GCA_004026585.1. Taxonomy (NCBI): domain Eukaryota; kingdom Metazoa; phylum Chordata; class Mammalia; order Chiroptera; family Noctilionidae; genus Noctilio; species Noctilio leporinus. The sequence goes on from PVIW01010516.1 coordinate 27,368, forward strand.
AAGCTTAGATCTAACCTTCCAGAGACTCCTATTTCCCAACAACCCAACCCACTCTAGGCAAGGAACAGCTGTCTAATCCCTGGTCATCCTGTCATCCCAAACCAGGGGTGCCCAGGGGACCCAGTCAAACAGAGCCCACAAACAGAGCCTACAGTTCTAGGCTCAGGGTCTTTGAATTGCTTTAACTCAAACCATTTGGTGGGCCTTCAGGGGAAGGAAGTACTGAAGAAACGGAGCTAAGACCCTCCCAATCAACCGGGGGTCTCTCTGCTCCAAGGATTCCTAGTCTAACCAGCTTCCCTGACTTTGGAAGCCACAGGGGCCTGTGCACAGGTGACTGTGGTGTGTCTGCTCAGATGGTGGCTCAGAGGCCCTGGCACTGTCCCAGCAGAGGGCCCAGGCAGGGCCGATGGCGCAGGGGCCATGGTGGGCCCAGCGCTCAGTGTACCTGACTTGTTCTTGTATTCAATGTCGAAGCCTGTGATGATGCTGTTTCCATCAAACCGCTGGGTCCAGCGTAGGTTCATGCTCCGGGCCTTCACCTCCCGGATCTCCAGCTCTGGCGGGTCGGGGGGCTCTGGGATGTGGTGGGAGAGGGGCAGAAGTAAGGATGGCAGGAGAGAGCTTGCCCTCCTGTCTAGTACCACAGGACTCCTGGTACTGTATCTTGAAGGTTAGTGTCACCTGTAGTCTACCCAAGGGCCTTAGAACCCTGAGGTTTGGGCAAGATGATACTGGGGGAGGCCTGAAGGCAGGGCTCAGGCTCAGGGGGATTCCAACTTGTTTTCTGCATTGTTCCCTTCCCTTCCTTTGTCTGGGATAGGGTAGGCTGTTTGGGAAGGACTCCCCAGAACTGATGATCTTTGTGTGCCCCATGCAGAATTTCCAGCATTTCCTAGCTTGACTTCCCCTTCCCACATGTTGTCCAGGCCCCTAAACGTCTGCAAACTGCTGTCTGAAGTGTGCCTGGGAGGGCCCTGTTGCCTTCTCTGGGTGGGAGGAGGGGACAGGAAGCCTTTTCCTCAGAGGCCATTTCTTATCCTCCACAATGTGGGTATGGGTGGTGTCCCTGCTCTTGAGGTGCAGTTAGCAGTAGGCACCTGCGACTCCAGGAAGGGGCTGGGAGTGATGAAGCAAGTGCGAGTACCTTGCACAGTGAGTTGAATCAAGCCCCGGTCCTCCCCATAGGAGTTGATGGCGTGGCAACTGAAGAACACAGAGTCTCCCCGGTCAGCAGGCTTGAGCTGGGAGATGGCCAGCAGAGGTGGGAGGCCAGGTAGAGAGGAGGGAGGAAATGGGGAGTTTTTAGAGTTGGTCTCCTGAAGGTGTTCACTGTGGGGACCAACAAGGCCATTTTCTTTCAGGAGGGGACCCACAAGGGGTTTTGTCAAGGGCTCCTCTTTCCAGACAGTTGTGAGGATGGAGGTGTGGGAAAGAGTCTATGCAGAGAGGGTCTGGGAATCCAGGAGGGAGAATGGAGCCCATGACTTCCAGCGGAGAGGGAAGGGCTGAGGGTTCCACATAGTTCATGGCTTGGGGCTGTCAGAAGGGAGACATAGTGAGGTTCTAGGGCAGAGGCTCCTGGGTGGAGAAGGGAAGAGCTGAGAAAGAAGAGGCAATTTTGGGGTCATGGGGAGGGGCTCCCAAGACTTTCCATTTACCTCTATTGGGTATAGGTATAATAGTCATGGAACCCCCACATTCTTAAAGTCAGGGTCCCCTGAGACTGGGGCATGGGCACTCACCTTCAGTGTGGAGACCACCTCATCACCATTGTCTTTGGTGGTGATGGCATACCGCAACACTCGGTCGGGGTCGATGACTGTGTCCCCCTTCTCCCAGCGGATGATGATGGGCCGCTCCCCGCGTGCAGTGCAGTTAAGCTCCTTCGTGTGGCCCTTGATGGCGATGGTGGTATTGGGGTGGGAGGTTATCATGGCTGGAACTGGGGAGGGAGAAGCCAGGCTGGGGAGGGGCATGTGACTGTGTAGAGAATCTGCCCCCACTGCTCCTCCATGAGAAGCACCTCAGCCCCAGGCAACAGGTCTAACGAAGGCTAAGTGGGGCTACAGGAAACCCCATTTGCCTATCCCCTTTTTCTTTCTTACCACCCACCATTGGGGCACATTGGGAATCTCTTCACAAGGGATTCTTACGTTGCGTGGACCTCCTTCACAGAATGTTTTAAAATCCATACCACACATAGAATTCCAGAGGAAGCCAGACATATTTAAGTATGGTTATACAAATATTAAAAACCCTCCAAAGCAAACTTTTGATATAGTATATTACACATCAATATATGTTTTTATTACTCTTTATCAAATAAGATCTGGCACTGGGTAATGTTAGCACAGTTTTGTCATAGTGATGATAATGATATTTTGAGATACCTGCAACAACTGTGCTGTGAAAATATCTGTGGTTTCTGTCAGTGACAGTCACAGGTGCTGTTACTGCTGGGGTTGGTTACTTATGCTCAAAATGGAAGGAAATACTACATCTCAGAAGTTAATGGGAAAACAGGTGATTCTCATCGCTGTCCCCATTCATGGGCCTCTTTCAGCAGCTCCATGGACCTCCGGTGGGTGGTCTGTGGACCCAGCTTACAAGACCTGCCTGAAAGCACCTGGGCCTCTATTTTGTGTTTGTGGCTCAGGCTCTCTTCACAGCGGTCAGCTCTACCCTCCCAAACAGCTGAGAAACCCCTGTTCTTCCCGACCAAATGCGACAAAGCCCTGGGAAGCACTGCAGTGTTTAGGATTCCTTAAGCAGCACTAAGAGGTCCCCAGCCCAGCCCACCGCCATTGCCACCCTGCGAAATTCATGATGAAATAACGGAGGCACTGGCTGCCCCTCAGGAGACCCCTACTGCCATGACAGGAGGCAGCTGGGTCCTGGCCTCCTTTGGTGAGTACCAGGGCTGGCAGTAGGAGGAAAGGAGGGCCCTAGGGAAACAGGGTCTTAGGGGCTATTAAATTCTGTTTCCTCTCTCCTCCATCAAATTCAACAAATGCTAACTGAGCACCTACAGCTTGGGGACACACGTGACATGAGACAGGTCCTTGCCTCCTACGGGAAGAGGGTATGGGGAGGGAGAGGTGACACCTGAATGAGCAACATGAAAATGAGGGAAATCTGATGAGTGTTTCATGAACACTTTAGGAGAAGTGAACTTTTCCTGAGGGTATCTGGGCATTGCTCATCTATTCAGAGAGCATTGATTGAGCCTATATGAGGTGCCAGGCCTTGTGCTGGGTTCCGGAGCTGACGGGGAACAGGACAAACCTGACCTTAGGGAGTCTCACCGAAGTGGTGAGAACAGATATCTACGAGCAATTCCAGGCAAGGATGGTAGGTACTATGCTAGCACAAATGCATGACAGCTGACACAGCAGGACCTAAATGGGAGAACAGAGGCCACCTGGGCATGGGATCTGTTGGCACAAAGGCTCAGAGGCAGCAGCAGACAGGTCCTGGGAAGGCAAGTGGTCTGATGCATCTGAAGGCTGTCCTTGTCCTTGTCCTTGTCTTTTCCTCACCACCTTCCTGGGAAACCTGCCTCTCAGGGTATAGGTTCCCCTGGTGGCACCTGTCCTGGGCGGAGAGTTTATCCATTCCACTGTAGGACACAGACTTGGAGGGGCTGCGGCAGATGGCAAGAATCAGACACTTTTCCACCCCACACCCCAGTGTGGAGAGGACCCCTCCTCACACTGAGTTCTGCAGAGCAGCGACCCAGCTCACCACAGTCCCTTGTCCTGCTGTTCTGCTTGGGCAAACATGCAAGTCGGGGGTCCTCTCTTTTCTTCCCTCACAGCTGCCTTCCACTGGGGCACTGTGTCCCTGCTTCCCTCAGTGGCTGACCCTTTTTTTAACCCCTAGTTTTAAAGACTTACTCAGAAAGCATTCTTTTCAGTGAACTTTCCAGGGTCATCTGACTTCTAAGGACAAATAGGCCTTTGGAGAAGGGAAAGAAGCTATGGGTGTGTAGTGGTGCGACCTGAGATACTGCTAGTCAGTGGATGAGAAGACATTTGAAAAAGGTGTGGGGGTGGAGGGTGGTTTCTGTTGTTCCTGATGTGACATCGTGCAGCTAGCCACTTCCTTTCCTCCGCCTCCCGAAGTGTGGGACTTGGATGTTAAGGGCCCCCTGCTCCTGCACAGTCCTCAACCCCAGCTCATCAAATAATGAAGCAGATAAATTTTATAATGCATGGCATTACACCAGGATATATGTACAATAAAATGTGAAAGACAAATAACGAGGTGCAAGTTATAATGAAGAAAAAGCCTGCAGTCAGAGACATCTGAGTATGAATTATTAACTAAGGTTTTACACTCTCAAGGATGTGTGCAGGAATATTTTTCCATCAAAGATTTGCATAATTCACTTGTATAAACCTGGGTGGAATATAGAGTAAGATTTTACATCAACAAGTTGGGCTTTGCATTGCAGATGCCTCCATTTTTCCTGGAAGACTGAAATGTGGGGGTGTGTATTGGGGGAGGCAGGTGGGCTGTTTCTGCTCATCCCACAGTGAATGGTCCCAGACTGGGGCCAGGATCCCTGGGTGGGCAGAGCCCTGAGGTCTTCCTGGGGAAGAGGGTCCTATTCCTTAGAGGCTGAAGCCACAGAGGAGCTGGGGGATGTTTTATATAGAGATGTGTGTGTGCATGTGTGTGTGTGTGTGCGAGAGAGAGAGAGAGAGAGAGAGAGAGAGAGAGAGAGAGAGAGAGAAGGGGTGGGAGCAGGGTCAAACCTCAACATAGCTAAGTCTGAAGAAGGGAGGCTCTGCCTAGAGTGAGGAACTTAGATCGCAGCCCTGTCTGGCTCCCCAGGCAGGGTTGCGTTAGCCTTCGCTGGGCTGTGTGTGAATTATGAGGACAACCCTATGTCTGGATAAAACCTGATGCTAGGAGCCATAGTGTGGCCATTGGAGAAAGGAATGGGCTTTAGAGTCCTCTTGCCCCTTAAGTTTTGAGCAGTTCACAGCCTGCACCTCCATATATATCAGTCTCTCCTCAGGGGGTGTTTCTTCCCAATCAGGTAGTTACAAGAACTAGCAGGGGGAACCAGAGACAGTAGGGTAGGCTCCAGGATCCTGGGTGGGCCTTGGAGCCTTGGGTCCGGGTGGGTTCCCTGTACCCTCCTGCCAGGTTGGCTATTTGTTAGGGCAATAAGCACCAGGCAGCACAACCTGACGCTCTCCTCTTAGCCCCACAGCTCAGAGCAGGCTTGAGGACTCTCATTGACGAAGAGTAGGCTGCTCCGGTGGACCCTCACCCAGCTTGAAGGGCTGGGGGCCAGGCAGGCCTGGGTTCGACTTCTGCCTCTCCCAGCTCTGAGGCCTTCAACACAGCATGCGTTATTCCCATGCCTCCGCTCATTGTCTGTGATGATGCTATCCACCTCAAAGAGTTGTTAGGGGGCAAACAGGGGCTATATCTTTAAAGTGACTTCCATATAGCAGTTGATCAAGGAAACGATCTCCACCCAAGGCTCTCCTGCCTGGATCCTGATTATTTCTTGACTAAACTCCATGGTCTGTGCCCAGGAGGGAATAGGCAGCAAGCTGGATGCTTTTGCCTCTTGGCTCATTGCTCATGAACGCCCCCAACAACATCCACAGGAGTCTTATTATTCTCCCTTTTTCAGATGATTTGATGGAAGCTTCCAGAAACAATTTTTTTTTTTTTCCTTTTTAAGCCTATACTGCTGTGTTAGCAGGGCCGGCCACCCCTCACCATCTGTCTGTCTGCCACACAGGAGCACAGTATCTCTGGCTTTGGGAAATGGAATTGACCATCAACAAAGAGCTGTGGCTTCTCTGTGGTGGCAGGGTCTGCAGCTTTAGGGGTGCAGTCAGGAGAGCTGGGAAGGGGTGGGGGTTGCATGCACAAGGAGGAGTCCTGTGTGACAAATGCTAATAGCAGCTACAAAGGCAACACATTGCTCCAACAGGACACAGGATCCTTTAATGAGAGCAACTTCTCTGCTTCCCTGCAGTGTAATTCAATTAACAGCCAGGGAAATTTAATTTCTTTGTACAAAGAGGGGTGCCAGAGGAGATTCTCTGGGACTTGGGAATAGGGAGTGGCTAGGTCGAAGGTATCAGGGTTGACCCTTTAGGGAGATCCTGATGTGACCTGGGCCAGTTGTGTTCAAAGCTTTACAGCTCTTGTGCCAGGTGCAGCAGGGCTGGTGTTCAGCATGGCCAAACTGGGGCAAACTCTGGCAGCAGCCAAAGGGGATGATTTCCAGGGCTCTCCTCTGACACCCCATGGCAGTGCAGATGTCTCTCCTCTGGACACCGAACATCCTGGGCACAGCACATGTCATACTGCAGTGACCTTGTCTCCTTGTCTGACTGTGAGACTCCTATCCAGGACTTAGCATCTATTTCGTAAGGAAGAAAGGCTCCCAAGTTCTGGGTGCTTCTTCCACAGTGCCCTGGGTCAGACTGCACTGGTCCGCAGTTAGACACTCCAGGTCATGGGGAGCCCTTGCTGGGCCTTCTGTGCTCAGGCTTTACAGCTCTGCAGAAATCCCAGATTTCCGCCTCCTGGTTCTTATGGGGCCTATTGGTAGACACCAGGGAGAGAAGCAGGCGTGGGCTTCCTACGAGTCAGCCTTCCCCTGCTCCAGGGCCCTTCTGAAACTGCAAGCCAAAGGGAGAGGAAGTGAGGTTCAGAAATGAGATAGTTGATAGAATCTGATGTAGCCCTGCCTGGTGGCACAGTGCATAAGGCGCTGGTCTGTGAACCCAAAGGTCGCTGGTTTGATTCCCCATCCAGGGCACATAACCAGGTTGCAAGCCAGGTCTCCAGCCAGGTCCTTAGCTGGAGGCAGGTGAAAGGCAACCATACATTGATGTCTCTCTCCCTCTCTCCCTACCCCTCTCTCTAAAAATAATAAAATCTTTAAAATAAAGGAGAAAAAAAAAAAAAGAATCTGATGTAACCAGTTCCGTCTGTGAAAAATGCTTGCAGGCCAGCCACTGTCACCCCTGAGGTCCTGCTCAGACCAGCTGCTATTTACATTTTAATTTGATGTGAGAGGCTGATAGATTTTTAAAACACAGCAAGACAGCTCTGCTCCCTCACTCACCCCAGTAACCACAGTCTTTCTGAGCAACCCCCAAGTATGCACATGGAGTCCTCAACCCTGCCCTGCCCATAGAGAGTCTGCATCTGATTGGCTCCTCCCTTGCTCCTCCAGCTTCCCCCTTCTCTGGGGTCCTATCTCAGAAGCTGGGCTGGGCCACTCCTAGTCCTGATCTTAGCACAGAAACATCCTCTGTGAGGACCCTCATTCTTGTTAAGCTGGTCTGGGGGCTATTAGCCCCACTATTCCAAGGAGGACATGGAGGCTAAGGGATTTGTCTAAAGTCACACAGCTGGTGAGTGCTAGGAAGGAGTCAAAGCCCCGAGTCCCCTGACAATTCACAGACACTCTTTCCTCTGATTTTGGTCTAGCCTTCTTCTTTTGCTTGCTTGATTTTTCTGCCATCTTGGTCTTTGTCCCAGGATTGGTAAACTGTATGGGACTGACAGAGCGTGGGTGAATCCTGGAGGGAGTGTGGAGGGAGGCTAGAAACTGGAGTAGGGCAGCAGAGAGGGGTGAGCCAGTCCAGGGCAGGCAGGGGTGGGGGGCAAGAGTTGGGTGGGGGTCGGTGAATCAGACTTTCTCTGTCTTTGTCTCCCTCCCTCTCTTCCACCTGGTGATTGGAGCTCAGCTGGTGTTTCTGACAAGTCCACAAGCCACCAGGGAGGGAAGATTCAATTATGAATACCCAAAGGAGAGAAGCAGTGTGTGTGGGAAGGAGGAATGTGGAAGAAATAAGAGGAGAATGCCACTGGCTGTTGGGAGAGGCCTGATAAAATGCAAATGAGGAATGGAATGTTGCATTCCAAAGGGAAGCCTGGGGCACATCCTTACCCAGCCATAGGCCTGAGTATATATAATAATCATAGTTGACGTGATTGAGAACTTGCCACATGCTGGACTTACAGCAACCTTATTTTTATTCCCACTTAACAAATGAGAAAGTTGAGGCTTAGAGAAATAAATTGCTCAAGGTCACACCTCCAGTAAGTGGCAGAGCCAGGGCTCATCCAGGGCATCTGTGGTTTTATCCACTGTGTGACACGGGTCAGAGCAGGGCAGCAGAGGGAAGAGCAAGCACCGAGGAATGGGAGTGCAAAGGGCCCAGCTTTTCTGAAGGGAAGTGCAGCCAACTCTGCTAGCGAAGAAGATTGCTCTGGAAACCTGTGGACCAAGAGATCATGCCATCCTGCACTTTTAGGTTGGTAGCTGGCCGGAGGAGGAGGAAGAGGAAGAGAGGAGGAGGAGGAGGAGGAGGAGGAGGAGGAGGAGGTTGTTCTCAGGTTTGGCTATACATAAGAATAGCCCGAAAGCTTTGAAAGAAATCAGGGGGACAGAGGGGAGCAAAAAGGGGATGGGTGCAATACAACAACAATAAAATAAAATAAAAAAACCACACATAGAAAAAGTAAAAAAAAAAAAAAAAAAGAAAAGAGAAGAAAAGAAAAAGAAATCTTACAGCACAGACCCCAATCCTAGAGGCTCTGATGTAATTGGCCCAGAGTGGGGCCTAAGCATCTGTATTCCTCAAGAGCATCCCTAACCCAGGTGCTTCCCACACATGGTCTGGGGGAAGAACCACAGGACTGGAGGACCCTCCTCTCCTACTTCCATTTTAGGGTGTAGAAGAGCAGGAGGCAGGGTGTGTTTCAAGTGAGGGGGGACCCAGTTCTCCCCCTGCCCTGCCTCTGGTCTACTCTCCCCAGTAGAAAATGAGAGTAGTTAATTAAAATGCCTAACATTTACTGACTGCTTATTATGTACCATACATCTTGGTTAATGCTTAATATGAACTAGCTCATTATATTCCCAGCCCTAAGGGGTGGGTAGTATGTTTATTTACCTGTTTTAGAAATGAGAGAACACTTAAGTGAAATTACTCTAAATATCAGAATCCTTTTGGAAAGAAAAAAAAGATGCACCATCTCTTTTTAATTACTAGGAAGGTACTTCTGGGTCATTGCACTAGAACTGGGATTGGTGAGCTTTCCCTGCCAAAGGCTGGCAGGTAAATATCTTAGGCTTTGCAGGCCACCTGTCTCCATTGTGAAGACTCAGTTCCATCTCTGAGCTCAAGAGCATCGGAGAATGGGCATGGCTGGGTTCCACATTTGTCTGAAGCCCAGTTTGCTGACTCCTGCCCTGGAGTTCAGTGCACAGGAGAGATGGGGTTTGTTAACTCTTGACCAAGATGGGGTTTTTGATTAAAAGCCTCATTGGATTCAGCCAATGGCCGCTGTAGGATGTTGGAAAGGAGGGCATTTTGGCTTTCAGAATTCTGGGACGCATGGAACTATGGGTAATAAATCACTGTGCACAGGGATTACTGTAGGTTGAATTGGATCTCCCCAGAAGATATGTTAAGTCCTAACTTTCTGGTACCTGTGACTGTGACCTTACTTGGAAATAGCCTTCGCAGATGCGCTTAAAGATGTCTTAATGGAGAGTAGGATGGGCCCTTGATCCAATATGATTGGTGTCCTTGTAAGAGGAGGAGAAAAGATGCACACAATAGGAAGATGATGTGAGGACACACTGGGAGAATGTCATGTGAGGTGGCGACAGAGACTGCAGGGATCCATCTACAATCCAAGGCATGACAAACACTGGTGGCAGCCACCATAGGAGACAAGGAATCCTGATGCCCTGGGGACTACTGAGAGTGTGGCCTTGCTGACACTTTTATTTTGGATATCTGGCCTCCCAAAACTATGAGGGAATGGATGTCTGTTTTTGTAAGCCACTGTAGAAAACTAACACAAGGTTCCAGTGGGTGACAGAGGGGCTCTAAGCAGAGTACCCAGAAGGACAGGCCACAGCCTCTCCATGGAACTAACTGGAGGGCCTACCTAGGGTGGAGAGGCCATTTGGGCTTTGCTTACCCTGCTCTGTGGGGAGCTCACCCTCTTACCCTCCCAGCCCCATGGGCAGGCTGGCAGTAGCAAGCAGGTGCAGGAGCATGCAAGGGCCACCCCCACAATTACTTCCACCCTAGCACCTGGCACAGGCATAGGTACTCTGCAAGTACCTAATTACCACTGAATAACAAATGAACTCTGGCAGGCCTGGACATGAGCATCATGAACAGGAGAAAATTTTCTTCAGAATTTTAATTTTTGCCATCTTTGTAGACCTGAGGGGCCTGGTTCCTAGGTGGGCATCCTGAAGATAGGGCAGGGATGATGTGGGCTTTGGGATGCTGAGGAAGTCTACATTTGGCCCACCAGTTTCATTATTCCTGGCTCAGGACAGGACACTTGCAGTCACACAATGACATGTGAGTGGGAGCCATGGGTATCTGGTCCAGCACACTGCTCCAGGTAGAAATCCTGGCAGGATGTCAGGCAGTGTTGTTGCCTTAGGGCACTCCATCATTCTTCCCTGATATGGCCAAAGCAAACATGCCATCTCTCCACTCCTACATACACCTTTCTACTGGGGACACCCTCATAACCATCTCTTAGCCCCAAGCCCTTGATTCTCTCAGTTCTTTTGTCCCAGCCACCATCTGGGCGGTCCTGTTCCTTCACAATGACTCTTAAATTCCCCCTTTCTCTTTATTCCAGGCTCAAGATCCTAGTATCATATCCAGACTTTGGGATCACTGCTTGCATCCAACAACACCCTCTAATCCCTGGTGGACACCCTCCCATCAGATGTTCTCCATGCTGCATCCCACACAGGCTTTCTGTTGCAGTGCCTTTGCTCATGCTGTTCATTTCACCTACATGCTCCCCCTTCCTTCCCTTTGTCTATCCAAACACATCCTAATCTTTAAGGTTCAACTCAAGCCTCACTCCTCTAGAAAGCTCTGTCTGACCATGTTTGTCCATGCTGGGTTTTCCCTTCTCCAACCCAACACTGCACATGTATTGCTAGACCTTTTAGCACGTGACCTGGCCTTGTCGCCTGAAGGTTAGTTCCAGCTTTTAGTTCCAGCTTCCTAACTAGTCTAAAAGTGCCCAGAGGACAGGGATGGGACTTCATCTTGCCCTTCTCTCTCTAAGACCTTGACACCATGCTGGACACACTGGGCTACTCAGGGAGTACATGTATATTGCTTAACTGATCCAACAACTTACTCTGCTCCTACAGTGTATAAGGGCTCCAATCATAATTTGGGGATCAGCCCTGGGCTCCCTACTTAGGAAAGGGTCTGGAAATGCTGTTTTAACTCTTTGCCTATCTATATTTTCTTAAAAAAAAAAAAAAAAGAAGATTTTAAAGACACAAGCCTGTGAACCCAAAGGTCACTGGTTCGATTCCCCATCCAGGGCACATAACTAGGTTGCAAGCCAGGTCTCCAGCCAGGTCCATGGCTGGGGACAGGTGAAAGGCAACCATACATTGATGTCTCTCCCCCTCTATGTCTCTCCCTCTCTCTGCCTCTCTCCCTTTCCCTCTCTCTACAAATAATAAATTTTAAAAATTATTTAAAAAGATTTTATGTATTTATTTTAGGGAGAGAGAAGGTAGGGAGAAAGAGGGGGAGAGAAACAGCAATGTGTGAGAGAAACATTGATCAGTTGCCTCTTGTATGCCCCCCAACTTGGGACCCAGCTCACAACCCAGGCCTGTGCCCTGACTGGGAATTGGGCCCGAGACCTTTGTGGATGATGCTTAACCAATGAGCCATGCTGACCAGAGCTACCTGCCTATATTTTCTTATCTAGTAAACTGAGGTGCCCAGTGATAACCCTGACACCTTGTAAGTCAAAATGTTGACTGGCAGCTTTTGCTTGGTTGGCACGTATGATGTGTGCAATTTTGTTATTCATTGGATCTGCTGGAGCTGAATACAAGGCAAACCTTGAAGGATACCTTTGAGCCCAGAGCCATCTGGAAGCTCTTCCAAGCTCATGATCATAGGGAATGATGGCAGGATGAGGGTGAACTGGTGGCAATGGGCTTACTGCCTCTAAGAAGATACGGGCCCAGGACAGGCACTTTTAAACTGGGAATAGAGGTTACACGGATATTGTTGGCCTTTTGAGATCAGGAGGATAACCCACATGTCTTTGGTTCAGACTTGTCTTTTTCTAGAAAACCCTGAAATACAATGGGCTGTAGCTTCTGAAAGGCAGGTCCTGGGTCTGTAACACATTCCCTGCCAAGTCTGCATGGGCACAGCAGGAGATGACCTCCTGGCTGAGCTCCACGAATGTCTCTGGGACTTAAGTAAAGGGAGAGAAATCTTGTGGCTTCTCTGACCAGAGTAGCAAACTAAGTCTCAGGGAGAGGAAGTGACTGATCCCAATTTACCTGGGGTATAGTGGGGACACTGGGACAAGGAATTAGGGCTTCCATCTTCCTTGTTGGGACCTCCCTGACTCCCTGGGTCCTGTGTGGGGTGGGAGGGCCTGGCCTGGCCTGGTCTGGCCCATGGCTACAGACCTTGTGGGGGCTGCAGAACAGAGCCTGGCTTGTGGACAGCATGTGTCCAGGCTCCCTGCTCGTTTCTGTTTGATGGAGCAGGAGAACAAGTGCTGCTCCCTACTCTATGAAGCCCGAAAATATAAAAGGCCAAAGAGGCAGCTGGAGAACCACCTCCATGGAAATCATGGCACTAGCTCATTACTTCTTCCCCTACTTTTCTCCTTCACCAAAAGCTTGGTGGCCAGGCCCCAGGCCTATGGAGGGGCCCCAAACTTGGTGCAGATCATAGGCAGGTGAGACTGATCAGCAGCCACCACCCAAACAGAGACAGCAAGTAACTTGCCCCAAATCCCACAACTGTGGCAGGGCCAGTGTCAGCCCCAGTAGAGGGTAACCTGGGGCCCAAGCCCCAGGCTTGCTCTGCTGACTGTCAGTCTGTTTTCCTGTCTACTCTGTCCACTGTGTGCAGGTCCAGCAGATGGTCTGTCCCACCCATCCCTCTCCTAGTCAGGGGGTCTCATAAAGGCAGAGGCAAGTGCCAAGGGAGTTACTTATAACCCCATATGTGCTTGGACCAAACCTGCAAACTGGGGCTCAGTCAGCTTGTCAGTCCCCAGCAAGGCAGGCCAAAGTAGGCAAGGCCCGTGCTGTGCAGGTACCAGAGGTGGGGACTTCCACAGAGGGAAGGAAACACTGGCCCAGCCTGCATGGAGCTTTAGTCTGCTGAGGAGACAGGACCCATCACCAGGGAATACACCAGAAACCCTTGAGTCCAGCTGCTAGGCCTGTTTCATCTGTGCGCTGAAAAGAGCCTTACGAATGCATGTGTAGACATCAGGAAGCACATGTCCGGGCTCCATATGTATGTCCTGCAAAGCCACCCCTCAGATCTAAGGGGCACACTGGTGACAAGGGCCCACCCTTGGGAAGACAGACTGGAGAAGAAGCCTTAGAAGGTCTAGAAGCTGGCTCAGGGAATTCAGGCAGGAATTCTCTGGGTACCCAGAGCATGGTCTAGAATGGGGATTGGGCTCTTGGCAGCCATTTGCTTTGGCTGTAGACTCTTGTGCTGTGGGAAGGATGGGGGTCAAAGAGGGCAGGAGAGGCCCTCTAGGGCCTGGAGTCCCAGCTGCCCGGTCTAAGGGAGGTGCTGATTCTGCCTGATAAGTTTCCTTTGGGCAAACTTGAAATCAGGACCACCTCAGGTCAGCAGATACATAGTTGCCTTTCCTGACTTCTGCACCTTAGACAACTGCTGGCAGGTGGTCTGGTCTACCCAGGAGCTGCCTCCTGCTTGGGCAGGCTCCCTCCACTCCCCTTGTCCCACTGGGCTCTGTTCTCTTCCGCCTGCCTTCCTGTAACTCTGCAGCTGGGTGTATGATTGCAGAGGGTTCTTGAATCTGGCTTTAATTGGCCTAACATTTTGTTAAACAACAAATCAAAACTCAGACCAAATAAAGAGCCCTTATGGCTTCAATTGGCTGTGGACTTGGCCTTGGCCTTGACGCCATCACTGGAGTCTTCACTAAGAAGAGGGGAGTATCAGGGATATAACAGAACCTGTCTAGTCAGGTAACGTACTACACAATGGGCACTCCTGTCTCGGGAGGCACTGCCATGCAGGGGCAGCATCAATACATATTCAGCCCCCCATGCCCCAGACTAAGCAGCCTGGCTTCATACCTGCCTGCAGTGAAGCATTCTCTTGGAAGCTATTTTCTTTTTTCCCCACTCTGTGTCAGCTGGAGAAGGAATTGCCTCCTCCTCATTACCTCTGTTTTTCTTTTTCTTTCTTATGTTTTTTAAATTTATCATCTTCAGAAAGAGGGGATGGGAGAAAGGCAGAGAGTGAGAGAGACATCAGTATATGATTGCCTTTCACCTGCCTCCAGTTAAGGACCTGGCTGGAGACCTGGCTTGCACCCTGGTTATGTGTCCTGATTGGGAATTGAACCAGTGACCTTTGGGTTCACTGGCCAGCATCTTATCCAGTGAGCCACCAGCCAGGGCTTTTTTTCTTACACACTTTAAAAAGGAAGATAGAAGGTAGCCCTGTGGACCTGGCAGTTTCTTGTTAATTGCAATTATTTTCAACCAACTTGTAGGAAGCAGTTTGGTGCCCTGAAAGCTGCCCCACCCCGCCCCTACTAGAATCATAGATAGTTTGAGCTTGAAGGGACCTTGGGATCAGCTAGTGATTGGGTGCTAGTCCAGGCTTCTTATTGTACAGATGGGGAAACTGAGGCCCAAAGAAAGTATGGACATGACTGTGTAGCATATCCCTAAGCTGAGACCAGCATCATCCATGCTTTTGCCTCTTGTTTTGTGCTCTTTCAACCAAGCCAGGAGTCCACAGAGGTAAATTCTAATCTCAGCCAGGACTCTCTCACCCAATGACCTTCCTGCCATCCTCATAGGCAAGGTATGGGAAGAGCTTTATAAGCTATCACATGCTGTACTTGCGGCAGTGGTGAGGCTGGGCTAAATGCTCAGGCACTCTGGGCTCAGCCAACACCAACATGCTGGGGTCAGGAAGAAGTGGGGACCAGTGGGGCCTGGTTGGCTGCCAGCAAGGATGTCCAGCAACTTTGGAAAATCATTTGCCCACTCTAACACCACTTTAGCAATCTGGGGGCCTGAGCAAAGAAAGGTTATACATGGCAATTCTCTAAGAACTGGCTCTGGAATCCCAACTCCCACCAGACCCTGGGGCTCCTGGGACTCTAGTTTGGTGCCTGATATCAAGAAAATATAATATTTAGCTCCCCACTTGTGGCAGGATCTTCCAGGCACTGCTCACAGCCCGCAGGCCCAGAATACAACCAGACAGCCCAAATAAAGGACACACCAAGAACAGCAAGTGGAGAAAATCTGGGAGACGGCAACATTGAACTCCACAAATCTCCTATCACAGAAGGGTGCTCAACTAAGGCAAGGAAGCAAAGCAGGTTAACCCAAGGAAAGAACAAAAATAAATAAATAGATAAAGAGCAAGCAAGAACAGACACCCAAAATGGGGAAAAAAAGAATCAGTCCCTCACCAAAAGGAAAGGAAGAATCCCCAGAAAGAACACAAAATGAAACAGAGGCACCTGGAATATCAGATAAGGAATTCAAAAGAATGATGATAGAGAAGCTCAGTGAGCTCAGCCACATCAAAGAAAACTGTAAACAACTCCAAGAGAACTACAAAGAACTCCAGGGAAATTACAAAGAACTCCAGGGAAGTTACAGGGAACTTACTGAGAACTACAACAGCATGAAAAAGGATATGGAAACTATCAATAAGTGCCAGGAGGAAATGAAGAATACAATTTCTGAATTGAAGAATACAGTAGAAGGAATCAACAGTAGGCTAGAGGAAGCAGAGGACCGGATCAGCGAGTTGGAGGATAATGTAGCCAAATACTCCAAGACAGTACAAGAGAATAAAAAAAGGCTGAACAAGACTGAAGAGGGGTTAAGAGAGCTACAGGACAACATGAAACGTAACAACATCCGTATCATAGGGATACCAGAAGGAGAAGAGAAACAAGGAATGGAAAACCTGTTCAAAAAAGTCATGATAGAAAATTTCCCTAACATGATGAGTGAAAACATGAATCCAGTTCAGGAAGCACAGAGGGTCCCATTGAGGATCAACCCAAACAGACCAACACCAAGGCACATTATTATTAAAATGGTGAATTTCAAAGACAAAGAGAGAATCCTAAAAGCATCAAGAGAGAAAAGACAAATAACATACAAAGGGGCTCCAATAAGGCTATCAAATGATTATTCAACAGAAACAATTCAAGCCAGAAGGGAATGGCAAAAAGTATTTCAAGTCAT
>PVIW01010517.1:0-18580 GCA_004026585.1 Noctilio leporinus
TCTTCTTCTTCTTCTTCTTCTTCTTCTTCTTCTTCCTCTTCTTCTTCTTCCTCTTCTTCTTCTTCCTCTTCTTCCTCTTCTTCTTTTTTCCTACAACACTAGCCTTATAGAAAGAGTTTTAGAGTCGTCCCTCTTCTCAGATTTTTTCAAATAGTTTATAAAGAATAGAAGTTAATTCTTCCCTAAATGTTTGGTAACATTTCCCCCTTAGCCACTCACTCTGGAGCTTTTGACTACTAATTTAATTTCACCAGTTATCAGTCTCTTCAGGCTTTTTCTTCTTCTTGATTCAGTTTTGGAAGGTTATGTTTCCAGAAATTTGTCCATTCACCCAGGCTTTCAAGTTACATGTCATATAGTTGTTCATAGTAATTTATTACAATTCCTTGCCTTTCTGTGGTATCAGGTATGATTTCTTCTTTTTCATTTCTGAATGTATTTATTTGGGTCCACTCTTTTTTCTTGATGAGTCTGGTTACAGGCCTTCTTAATTTTGTTTATTTTTTCAAAGAGCAAGCTCCTGGATTTATTGATTTTTTGAATTGTTCTTGTAGTCTCTTTCATTTAATTCTGCTCTGATCCTGATTATTTCCTTCCTTCTATTTGCTCATTGTTGTTCTAATTCTTACAGCTGTAGGTTTAGGTTGTTTCTTTGAGATTCTTCTATCCTTTTCAGGTAGGCCTGTAATCCTATGAAACACCCTCTCAGGAGACTGCCTTCACTGTGTCCCATAGGTTTTGGACTGTTGTGTGATCACTTTTATTTCTTTACAGAAATTGTTTTTGATTTCTTCATTCAGCTCATTGTTAGCTTATCAATTATTTAATATCATGTTATACAGTTTCCATACATTTGAATGTTTTTGAATTATTTCCTTTATGTTGGCTTTTAGTTTCATGCTATTTTAATCTGAGAAGATGCTTGGTATAATTTCAATTTTCTTGAATTTGTGGAGGCTTGTCTTGTGTCCTATCATGTGGTCTATCCTTGAGAATAGTCCATGTGTATTTGAGAAAAATGTGTATTTTGCTTCCTTGGGGTAAACTGTTTATATATATATATTTATATATATATATATATATATATATATATATAAATATATATATATATAAATTTCATTTGGTCTAGAGTTCTGTTTAATGCCACAACATCCTTGCTGATTTTTGCTTGGAAAATGTATCCATTGTTGACAATGGGGTGTTAAAACCCCCTACTATGACTCTGTTGCTGTTGTCCTTCTTGAAGTCCTCCAAGAATTTTCTTATATATTTAGATGCTCCTATATTGGGTGCATATGTTTACAAGGATTACATCTTCCTGAAAGATTGTTCCTTTAAGTATTACAAAATGTCTTTCTTTTTCTCTTGCCATGGACTTTGTTGTGAAATCTATTTTGTATAATATAATATTAGACAAAATATTATATTATTTTCCCAACATTTTTTATGTCTGCTTGCTCGAAATATACTTTTCCACCCCTGGACTTTCAGTCTGCATCGATCTTTTGTTCTGGGGTGGGTCTTTTATAAATAGCATCTATGTAGGTCTTATTTTCTTTCCATTTAGCTACCCTATGTCTTTTGATTGACCCATTTAATCCATTTACATTTAATGTATTATTGATAGGTACTTAATCATTGTGATTTTTCCTCTGTACCTGTGTCTCTCCCCCTCTCTCTTTCTTCATCTTTTTATTTTGTATTCTTTCATTTTTAAAAAGATTTTATTTATTATTTTTAGAGAGAGAGAGAGAGGGAGAGAGGCAGAGGGTGAGAGAGGTATCAATGTATGGTTGCCTTTAACCTGTCTCCAGCTATGGACCTGGCTTGAGACCTGGCTTGCAACTTGGTTATTGTGCCTTGGCTGGGAATTGAACCAGCAACCTTTGGGTTCACAGGCTGATGCTTTTTATCTTTTTAAAGCAGACTCTTTAGCATCTCTTGCAATGCTGGTTTAGTGGAGATGTGTTCTTTTAGCCTTCTTTTGTCTGAGAAACTCCTTATTTCAACTTCCATTTTGAATGAGAGCCTTGTTGGGAGAGCATTTATGGTTGTAGGCTTTTGTTTTCCATTGCTTAGAATATTTTTGCCATTTGCTTCTGGCTTATAGTGTTTCCGTTGAGAAATCAGCTGATAGACTTATTGGAGTTCCCTTGTATTTTATTAGCTGTTTCTCTTTTGCTGCCTTTAGTATTCTCTATTTGTTTTTGAATGTAGCCATTTTGATTATGGTGTTTCTTGGAATGGGCCTCTTTGGGTTCAACTTCATATGGGCCCCCTATAATTCAGGCTTGCATGGCTTTAGTTCATTTAGTTCTCTCATTTAGTTCAGGAAGTTTTCTTTCATTACTTTATCAAACAGGTTTTCTTTCCTTTACTCCTCTTGTTCTTTCTGGTTTCCATATAATATAGTTATTAATATGTTTCATGTTGTCTTATAGCTCTCTTAACACCTTTCAATGCTTTTTCTGTCTATTTTTATTTTCTTGCACTGTCTGAGATTTTTTTCTATGTCGTCTTCCAACTCACTGATCTAATCCTCTGTTTTATCTAGCATGCTTTTGATGCCTTACTTTTTTTAAAAAAAGATTTTATTTTATTATTTTTAGTAAGATGGGAAGAGAGAGAGGCAGAGAGGGAGAGAGACATCAATGTATGGTTGCTTTTCACCTGCCTCCAGCCACAGACCTGACTGGAGACCTGGCTTGCAACCTGGTTATGTTGCTCTGGCTGGGAATCAAACCTGCAACCTTTTGGTTCACAGGCCTTATCCATTGTGCTACCAGCCAGGGCTTGATGCCTTCTACTATGTTCTTCAATTCATAAATTGTATTACTTATTTTCTCCTAGCTCTTATTGATAGTTTCTATGTCCTTTTTAATACTAATGTTAAGTTCCTTGTAGCTTCTCTGAAGTTCTTCCTACTTCTCCTGGAGTTCTTTGTAGTTTTGTTTGTTTTAGCTCACTGAGCTCATTGACCTTCCTTATAACCATTATTTTAAATTCCATGTCTGATAGTTTACTTGTCTCTATTTCATTTAGCAGTCCTTCTGGTGATTCCTCATTTCCTTTCAATGAGAAGTTTCTTTTCTCTCCATTTTAGGTTACTCTTCCTGTATGTTTCTTCTTCTTAGGTTGATCTACTTCATCTCCCTGACTTCATAATGTGACCCTCTGTGGTAGGAGTATATGGGATTCAGTGGTGCAGTTTCCCAAATTTCCTGAACTTGATGCTCTAGGGATACCCTTTATACCATTTGTTTGAGCTTTCTGGTTGTATTTTGGTTTTGGATATTATTGTATTGCTCTTCGGTGGTTCTTTCTTTCTGGCTATCTGATTTAGAGTCACTCTGCCTGCCATATCTTTCATACTGTTATTGAGCTACTGCTAAAACAGAACCACGCCACCAATTCTGGGTAAGGTACCCATACCCAGAAAGATAACCCCAACCTTCAGTCACACAGTCAACTATAAATGAGCTGGTCTTAATAAGAATGTAAAGAGATTGAGACTATTATAGGAAAGGAAAAACAAATAACAGCTGATGAACTGAGAGATAGTGATTTTTGAGGCAGGAGAGGTAAGAGCAATAAAAGTAATAAGAAAGGCCAAGTCAATGAGAGAAATAAATATTTATATCCTATATAAACAAGGTAGGGAAAAAAGGCCAACTGAAGAAAGGAATTTTATAGCATTAAGTTTAAACAGAAGATTATATATATACCATGTTAGGTAAAAAAGTTTCACCACAGCACTATCAACAACCTATGAGCTAAGATTATTATAGGTGGGATGGGAGTACAATGTAAAAGAGAAAGAAAGAGAAGCTTAAGAAATGCCTTGGGGAAATGGAAGTTATTTTGAATTTATAAAAAAAGGAGGAATATTAAAAGTGAGGAGTGGGAACCAGGCTAAAATAAGAAAAAGTTAAATTTGAAATGAAAGAAGGCAATGGCCGGAGGAAGGTACAAATAAAGTGGAAGAGGAGGGTGATAAGGTTTGAGAATTAAAATACCAGAATAGTGAGGATCTATGAATGAGGTTGAAAAAATACCATAGCTACCACCCTAGCCACACTTAATGGTCACAGATTTATCAAGGTGGAGAGAGAACAAGTGTATTTTATGAACATGAAAAGAACGTGTGGTGACTAACAATAAAAATGGTTTTGAGAGCCTGTAGAGGGTAAAGCAATAAGATTGGAGGTTGGAAATGAGTTGTAGCAAGAGAGAAGATTGAATTTAAAAGAAACATAAGAGAGGAAATCAAATGGTAAAATGAAGTGAGAGATGGGAGGAGCAAAATCTGAGATTTGAAATAAACTACAGGAGGGTTAGTAACTCCTATAGAAGATCATGGTAAAATTCATCTTTATAGTATATGGTTTTGACCCATTTCTTCTCTTTTTGGTTCTGT
The DNA here is from genome assembly GCA_004026585.1 of Noctilio leporinus. NCBI lineage: Eukaryota > Metazoa > Chordata > Mammalia > Chiroptera > Noctilionidae > Noctilio > Noctilio leporinus. Next base: position 4,418 of record PVIW01010517.1, read on the forward strand.
CCCTGGTAGTGTAAGATCATGCCCTGGCCTGGGCCTAGACAGACTATTCTCAATTAGCAGCATTCTGCTGCCTGTGTCTGTCTCCTTTTGTTGGTCAAGTCATTCTGTAGTCTACAGTCAGGCTTAAGAGCCTTGGGGAGCACTGAGTAATTCCTGTGGGTAGGGCTATTGCTTCCCCTCAGGCTGATGTCACTTGGTGGGGAGTGTTTTGCTTGAAGGATGGCTCCTGCATCATAGGCATGCGTCAGCACTGGGACCCTGTCCTCTGCTCCCCCAGCTCTCTCCCTGACACCACGACCCCAAACTCTCCCCAAGCATCTGTTGTCCATAACCCTCCCTCAGACAAAGCCTGCGGCAAGTGAGTGTGAATGCAATCCTGTGAACCTCCCCAAAAGTCTCTGTGTGGCCCCTTCACTACAGCACCAGTCTCTTACCAGAGATGCTGTGTTGGTGCACAAATGTTCATGCCCTGGTTCTCTGCCATGCCTGGGGTCTTTCCTTCATCTCCTTCCAAAAGAGTTTCTGTGTGGCCCCCACTATGCCATACACGTCCCCAGAGGTACCTTTTTCCTTGCACTCTCCTTTTCCAAATTTCATACATTCTCTCACAATCTGGGCTGCTCTGTCTTACCATACTTCCAACAGTTTCATCCAAACTTTCTCAATCCTTCTTAGATGTTGTTGGGAAATGTACCTACAACAGAGCAGTTTTTCAGAGTCTGCCCTGGCTACACTCTTCACCCTTGTAGCTCCCAGTTAATGAGCCAATCATAAGCTGGCCCTACACAAAGCATCCAAAAGCACTGGGCTAGGTAGCCCTGGCAACTTCGCTTAGAAATGTGGGCCACAGGTTTTGCCCACTCATACACAATCTCAGTGTTCATACCCTGTTCATTCCAATTCACAGCCACTTTAACTCACCCACACTCCATGCTTTCACATAAAGTGATTCATGAATGGGAACAAGTAGATAGGGTTGCTAGCTACTCTGCCACCATTTTCAAATGCTAATATTTTCATGTCACCTTAGCTAGACACATTTTAGCTATACTTTCATGTAATAAAAAGCTAATGTTATGCTTCTCATGCATGCTCATTACCATATCTATACTGCTACACTTAAAGTTTTTAAACCTTGCAACTTCTTCCTGGTCAAGTTTCAGTAATTGTTTCTTAAAAAAATAAATACATAAAAATAAAATAAAAAAGAGTTCTCAAAATATCTGGTAATAACTGAGCCTGTAATTGTCTTTTTACTTGATGTGTTGATTTATATAGATGTTTAATCATATGATTTTATATTCCTAACCTATCATGAGTTAAACAAAAATACAGCTATTGTTTTGTTGCAATTATGACTATATATGAAGGGGTCTTGATTAGATAAAACTACATACACATTTTAGTATTGATATATTATATATAGTGTTACAATTTTTTAAAGTCACCAATGAATACAATAAATATATAAAGGTAATCAATAATCTATACTGAGAAGCTGCCATAAATATAGATTCCCAACCACCATACCAGAATTATAAAATCAGAATTACATGTGGAAGGCTTGGGAAACTGTATTTTATTGTTTTTCCATGTATTATTCAGTATATTCAGTAAAAACTGTTTGAAATTGTGAATGACTTTTGAAAGAAAAATATAATTTACTCTGTGGTACTATTAAAACAGCCATTAAAGATGTTAATTTTGTCACAAGATTTTATTATGCTATCTCCCTATCAATACATGCTTTTCATAAATTTCTACTTTTAACTTATTGAGAATAAGAAAAATGAGTAAATTTATTTATTTTTGTTTTGCCAACTTTTTTTATTAATCTAACAAATAATTTCACCCACAATAGCAACAGTGCTAAAACCCCAACAATAGTTTTAAAGGTAATTATCCCACTCCCTATCAGTCAAATTGTCCCCTGTCCAGTTCCAGAGCAAGAATACTGAGAGACAGCTCCACAGAGAAAGGACAGATCCTTGGCTCAGGGGTGTCACTACCACTTTGGGCAGGCAGAAGATGAAGTTAGTAAAACTCAACTTAGAACACCCAGTTCACTCTGGCATGACCTCCATAGCCGGGTCATCTCATTGTTTATTCCAAGAAACTTAACTTCATGGGGTTTCTCTGGGATTGGAGGGTTGGGGGTGGATTCAAGGAATAGGAGAGCCAGAAGGTCCTACACAGACACCCCCCCAACAAATAGTACTTTCTTTTGATGAGGGAAGGCAAAAAGGAATAAAATTATAAGAGATGGAGAACTCTATAATTAACATCATTGCCAAGAACTTCTATTGAGAAGTTCTCTGTCCCACCATTTAAGGAATGAACAAAGTTCAGCTGGAGTCTGAGTCACAGATGTCTCCTGAGGAAGATGAACTGCAGCTACTGTCCTCACAGTTTTTATCTTCATCCCCACTGCTGGAGTCTTTTCCCCATATTCATTATTTCCTTCTGATTCCTGTGAACATGAGAATGGCCCTCCGGTAGTCCCTGAGGATTCTGTCTTCAGAGTCCTCCAGCCCTTCTTGCAGGGTCCTGGCTGATGGACAATGCACATCTGTCCTCCTGACATTGAGGTTCATGTTCTTACGCTTAGTATAGGCTCTCTCTCTGTAAGCAGCATATTTTTCAGGAGACAAGAGTCCTGAGTCAGCAATCCAGGTCCACCCTGTACTGTTTCTGCAGCTCCTGGGTTGGCTTCCTGTAACGCTGTCCCGGGCTCTGCCAAGGCACCCACCAGCATCTTCCAGTGGCCACCTGGGGGCAGATCCTGGAGCACCTGCTCCACCTCAAATCCTGGCGGAACTGGTGGTGTTCATTTATGGGGGCTTCTGGGGCTCTCCATGGAATTTTATCTGCCCAGAAAAATTATTTTCTGAGGGAGATTTCACCTCTTACACATTATCTTGAAACTTCTTTTGGGCTTTGGTTGGGATCCTTTGGAGATTTTGGACTAGATCAGAGTGGTCTTTCCAAAATTGAGCCAATTTCTGTTCAAAATCCTGTTTCTCCTTCTGGAAATCTTAAATATATTTCAGCTTCATCTGCTCTGGGTGTTCCTTGTATTTCTTTGACAAGACCTTGGTCAGCTCCAGACTGTTCACTTCAGGGTGCTTTTGGGAGCACTAGAGCCTCTTCTCTGTAAAGAAGTGCAGGTAAGCAGTCAGGGGCTTCTTTGGCATGTTAGGATGTTTCTTAAGAGTTTTTACATTTGTAGGCATTTTAAAGATTTTTTTTAGCTAAAGAACTAATTTAGCTAAAGGACTAATTCTTTCAAAGTACACAACTTTCTTATCTTATGAGAACTCTCTACCCATTTGATTTTGCATATTTCTCCAGAAAAATCTTTAAAAGCTATTTTTTCCCAGTTCATCTGTTACAGATGGTTACCTGTGTTTGTCATTTCGTGAAAGGTTGTTCTATATATATTCCAGTAGCTTTACAATGTCTTCTTCACACCAGTTGGCTTGGCTGTTTGGAAATACCATCTGTAGGACTTTGAGTTAGTTATTTGGTCTAGCAGTTTAGACACCCCAGCAAGATCTCAAACTTCTTCACTCTAAATACTCAGCTAGTAAATTATTTCTGGACATCTGGCAGGGTGTATGACTGTCTTTCAGGTGAGTTCTCAGGCTATGTGGGTTGTCTAGGGAGAGTGAACAAGACCATGAGTTTCTACCTGCACATCCCAGAGAGAGAGAGAGAGAAAGAGAGAGAGAGAGAGAGAGAGAGAGAGAGAGACCAAGTGTCTGTTTGCCTGTCACTCCAGCAGAGCAAGAGCAAATAAATTTTAAATAGAATATTTTATAAATTAAAGATGTGGCTCAGATATCAAAATTTTGGATTTTTATTCTAAATATTTAATGACCAAGGAAAAACATTAAGACCTAGCCCAAATTATTTGAAAGTGATTAAAAATATATAAAATATTAGAAAGAAGCAGATAAATGGAAGACATTTTAAAGAACTAAGAGAGAAAAATAACATAATATATCTAAAATAAACCATATATCTACTGGTGCTTAAAGTAAATTAAACAGTATAAAAGAAAATATGAAAATTGAAGCATAAATATTAGGAAAAAAGAATCAAAGAGAGACAAAAGAAGGAAAAAGTGGATAAATTGAGCCTCAGTTATCCATATTATTAATATGCCTAATATAAGTGTATACCCACAAAGGGTGAAGGCAGAAAATTATTGGGAGAAATAGCCAAATGTAGCACAAAATTAATAAAAACTAAAATCAACAGACACAAGAAATTTAATAAACTGAAAAGCAATGTATGAGTATATGTGTGTCCACCTGCACCCAAGTATCATGCTCATACGCATACCCATCAAGGAATATAAATATCAAATTTCTGAGAGCCACTGATGAAGAAAAAAAATCATCAAAGTGATCAGCAATGAATGAGAATGGAAATGCGGGGAAAGGCACATTAAATTCATTAAAAAAAAGGCCAGCCGTGGCTGGTGGCCCAGTGGATAAGGCACCTACCTGCAAACCCAAAGGTCACTGGTTCGATTTCCCAGCAGGTCACGTAACCAGGTTGTAAGCCAGGTCTCTGGTCAGGTCTACAGCTGGAGGCAGGTGAAAAAGGCAACCATGTGTTGATGTCTGTCTCCCTTTCTCCCTTTCTGCCTCTTTCCCTTCCCCTCTCTCTAAAAATAATAAAATAAAATATTTTTTTTAATGTCCAATTAGGTGATATGTAAGACACAAGTCTGTACAATGACATTGTTAATACGCTGAAATAATTTTAACCTATAATTTCCTATCAATTGAGTATTTTTCAAACAAGAAAATGAAAAATGACAAATAGGCAGCTTTAAGCTCTTATTTTCCCACAGATACATTGGACACTAGCAAGAATTGCCAGAACTAACTTTTACAGAATCCTAGGAAATAGTTGAAGGTTTACAACAATCAAGAAAATAAAGGAGGCAACTTCAAAGTGGTAGGAGGGCTTTATGGCATTATTACATGCCCTCATTCACTTGCATGGTGGCAATGTTGTTTGAGGAGGGTAAGGGTTCCCATAGTGGGATTTTGTTTCCTTTTTCTGGAGAAAGCAGATTTGGTCTTATTTATCAGTTATTATATATGCCTTTTCTAAACTGTCTTGGAACTACTAGAAAAATCAACACAATGTATTCTGTTTTTGCCAACTCAGAATTCAGGCTGGAAAGGCAATGAACACTGCTTAAGAACACTAAAAGTAAGCTAACAGCCTGACATAGAATAGACCACCTCAGACGTGGGAACAAAAGCTGCGGAAAGTTTTTTTGGTTGTTTTGATATATTCAAAACACAATTATATGAGAAATTTTAAGTTATGAACATGCTCAGGATAAGACTACATTCAGAAACACACACATAAGAAGATATTAAGCTTTCATCTCATGCTGATCATTAGGCTCAGTAAAAACAGGGCCAAATGCCTGAGCACTGGGTCAACAAGTCAAGTCTAGGAAAAGTATGTATTTTTAATATTTATGCCTGGTTTTGTTTTTGTTCCTTTTTTAAGCACTTGACATTCAATGAAATCTATAAAAACACAAATGAACAAGGACTTCAATGAAGCCACATGGCAAGGAATAAACCTTTGCAATATAGTTTGGGAAAGTTATAAAACAGACTAATTCAGTCTCAACAACTATAAAAATTCTTAAATATCAAACTCTGGGTAAGGTAGAGTATCTGAAGTCTAGAGTTACCACAAAGTAATATCTAAATATCTAATCTTCAAGAAAAGTAATCAGAGGGGCATACAAAGAAATAGAAAAGCATGACCCATCAAAAGAACAAAATAAATTGAAAGAAACTAATCTCAAGGAATCCTAAACATTGTATTTAGTTGAATCTGATGATGTGAAACTTGGGGATACAAATGGCTAACTGTATACTCATCGAAATAAAATTAGCATTTAAGTGGACTCATGCTGGTCAAACCTGTGTTATACAAGGATCCCCTGTATACACAAAGCCACAGTGGCCCAAATTATATGACACAAATGATGACAAATTTGCAAGGAGAAATGAAAAGTTCTACAATAAGATTTGGAAACTTTAATAACCCCACTTTTAATAATGATAGGACATAAAGAAAGATGTTCCCTAATAACAGAGATTACTTGAAAGACACTATGACACAAATCTGACTTGTAGAACACTCATAGTAGAATACACATTTTTCTCAATTGTTCATGAAATGTTCTCTCGATTAGACCATATTTTAAGTCATAATATTTTTTAAAAGATTAAAGTCAGGCAAAGTACAAATAATAACAAAAGCAAAACAGAAAAATTTACAAATATATTGAAATGAACCACACTTAAACATATCAAAGAGGAAATAACGAGAAAAATTAGAAAATGTTTTTGAGATAAATTAAAACAAAAACACTGCTTACCAAACTTCTGTGATTTAATGAAAGCACTCTTTGAGAAGTAAATTTACATCAGTAAATTCCTATGTAAAAAAGAATCAGCTATCAAATAAAAAATCTGATTTTATAACCACAATGTGCTAGGAAAAAAAAAAAAAAGGAACTAAATGCATTGCTAGCTCAAAGAAGGAAATAATAGAGGTCTGAGTTTAGCTAAATAAACTGGAAAATAAAAAATAGAGAAAAAATAATCAAAATAATAATTGAGTGATTTTAAAGATCAACAAAATTGATTGGTTTTTAGTTATACCGACAGAGAGAAGAAATAATTAAAATTAGAAATGATAGTGAGATTATTGCTACCACATATAAAGAACTAAAAAGGAATATAAGATATTACTGCAAATAATTATATAACAAGAAATTAGGTAATCTTGATGAAATGGATAAGTTACTACAAACCAAAAATATTACCATACCTGTCTCAAGAAAGAATATAAATCTGAAGAGATCATAAAAGTAAAATGATTAAATCTAAAATTAAAATTCTTCCAACAAAACACAGGACCATATTGTTTCAATAGTTTTAAAGTTATTTCTTGCTTAAATATTCCACCAAATATTTAAACAAGAAATAACACACATCCTTCACTCATTCTTCCAGAAAATTGGAAGGGACATTTCCTCACATATATTATAAGGTCAACATTACCCTCATACCAGAGCTGTGTAAAGACATCAGTTGATTATAGAAAAAAGAAAAGCCTATGTGCCTATATCCTTATGAATATTGAAACAAAAATTCTCAACAAATAATAGAAAACCAAATTCAACAGCATATTAAAGAATTTTACATCATGACAAATTGAACTTTATCCCAGCATTGCAAAGATTGTTTAACATTTTTAAAAATTATTAACACACTATAATAAGGAAAAATAATACATGATCTTCCATATTTTCTCAATTAAAGCAGAAAATTCATGTGATAAAATTTAACACCCTTTCACGATATAACTCTGAAAACCAAAAATAAAAGAACAGTTACTTAAGATGATAATGGTAATTTATGAAAAGTCTGGAAATAACTTCATACACAATATTGCTTAGTTAGCAATAACTAACTATATTGAATTAAATAAAACTAATAACTAATAAAAGATTTTCCCCAAGGATCAGGAGAAAGACAAAGGTACCTTCTTTCATGAATGCTATTCTGCATTCTACTGGTATAAAGAAATAAAAAGTATCCAAATTGAAGGGAGAAATAAAATCCTATCTAGTCACAAATGACATATATATAGAAAATATCCAAGGATCCATAAGGAGGTTACTGCAGCTAATAAACAGATTCAGCAGAGCTGCATAGTACAAAATCAGTTTTATAGTATAAAATAAGTTGTGTTTCTATATACCAGCAATAAATAATCTGAAACAACAATTAAGAAAACAATTCCATTTAAAATAACACTCAAAACTAATATAACTAGGAATAAATATAATGAAATTTGTGAGAGATATATACTTTGAAAATTATAAAATATTGGTGAAATTAATTTAAATAAATATCTTATTTGTTTTCATTGATCAGAATACAATATTTTTAATATAGCAGTACTACTCAAAGCAATCCACACTTAGATGTAATCCTATCAACATTTGAATAAACTTTCATGTATAAATGGAAAAGCCCATTCTCAAATTCATGTGTAATTGCAAGTAGCCAGAACCACCTTGAAAATGAACAGTACTGGAGATTTTACACTTCCTGTTTTTAAAACTTTCTACAATACAACAGTAATCAAAATGTAAGGACAGACATTTAAACCAATGGAACAGTACTGAGAGTCCAAAATTAACCCATGCATCTATGGCTACTTATATTTTGACATGAGTGCCAAGCTCATTCTATGAGGAAAAAATAGTTTCTTCAACAGAAAATGTTGAGATGACTACATAGGCACAAGCAAAAGAATGAAATAGATCCTTTCCTCATACCAAATGCAAAACTTAACTCAAAATTAATCAATGACTTAAATACAAAGGTAAAGCCAGCAAACTGTTAGAATAAAATATAGAAGTGATAGCCTTGAACTTGGCAAATAATTCTTAGATATGACACATGAATAAAACATGAATGCAAACATGAACAAAACATAAGTAAAAATTAGATAAATTATACTTTATAAAATTAAAAACTAGACATTACCTGAAAGTAAACAAAGTGACTAAACAACCTAGAAAATTGTATGTTTAAAAATTATATATCTCATAAGGTTATAATTTCCAGATAACTGAGCCATTAACTCTTAATTCAACCACTTTAAAGAAATTCAATTTTTAAAATGTAAAAATAACTGAAATAAACATTTCTACAAAGAAACTACACAAATGGTTTATGAATATATGAAAAGATACTCAACATCTTTATTTATTTATTTATTTATTTTAAAAGATTTTTTTCATTATTTTTAGAGAGAAGGGCAGGGAGGGAGGAAGAAAGGGAGAGAAACATCAATGTATGGTTGTCTTTCACCTGCCTCCAGCTGGGGACCTGGGTGGAGACCCAGCTTGTAATGTGGTTATGTGCCCTGACTGGGAATCGAACCAGGAACCTTTGGGTTTGTAGGTTGGTTCCAATCCACTGAGTCATACCAGCCAGGGCCCTGTATGATCAAATTTGATATGGACTATCCAAAATTTGATAAATCCATGGACATAGAAGATTGGTGGTTTCCAGGGCCTATGGGCAAGGAGAAAATGGGGAGAAAATGCTTAACGGATAAAAGCTTTACTTAAGATAATAAAATGTTTGAAACCAAATACAAGTGGTGGTTGCATTGCATTATGAAATGTACACAATGCCACTGAAATTTTCACTTTAAAGTAGTTAATTCTATATTTTGTAAATTTAACACCTCTCTCTCTCTCTCTCTCTCTCTATATATATATATATACACACACACACACACACACATACATACATACACATGCACATAACTGGTAGGCACAAAATGAACAGGAGCACATTAAGAAGAGTATAGGAAATGAACTTATATGCACACCCATGGACATGAACTAAGGGAGAGGGGGATTGCTGGAGGAAAGAGGGGTACCTGGCAGAGAGGGGTAAAGGAGAAAATTTGGGACAACTGTAAGAGCATAGCCAATAAAATATATTTTTAAAAAGTTTACAGAATAAAAAGGAAAGACAATTAATTAGAAAACAGCTTTATTGTTTCCATTTGGTTTAATGCATGGTAGAGGCCTCCAGCATGGTTAAAATGGTGCCTAGTGGCTACAGGGAGAGGCTCAGGCAGAAGCCATACACCAGGGGACACAGAGGGGCCCTTCAAAGTCCCCTGGGCTCCAAATGCTCCTAGTTGTGCTTGACAGTGAGCCTTTTGAAGAGACACTTGCTCACCTAGGCTTGTGGCTGGCCAGCCAGGTAAGTTGAGTCAGGTGGTTGCCCATCTCCTTGATTATTTTCACCTCCTCCAGGATATGTTTCTCCATGAAGTCACAGTGATGAGGGTCTGTAGTGGTAGAACCCAGGGCACACAGATCCAAGGTTCTGTTTCAGGTTCATCTTCAGGACCACAGAGGCTTCCATGATGTCCTAAGTGTCACCCTACTCATCTTGGGAAGGCTTCAGCACATCCTGGAAGAGAACATGGCCACCAGCTGATTTTGCATTTTCAAGAGATGCTGGGCCCCTTTGCCATTTTTCCTCAGCCAGCTCACAGATGTGGCCCATTTCCTCAAAAGTCACATCATGACAATCTAAATAGAAGCCTAGAGAGAGCTAGGTGTAGGAGGCCACAGATGCAGGGTGATCAGCCAGTTTATGGCAGCTTCCACCTCAGTAGAATAATTCTTACTAATTTGGTAGGCCGTGGTTGATTGGCAATTGGGAGTTAAGTTTAAAAAAAGCAGTGTTGAGTGGCCAGAGGCTGTAAGAAGGAGCATCCCTGAGTCTGTTGAGGTAAGAGAAAGAACCAGGAAACTGCCAGAACACTAGCAAAAAAAGAGTAACTTTAAAATGGGGAAATCTGATAAACAGCACCTCAGCGGGGTGCTCAAATTCACATCAAAGTCACGTTGATAGCTCATACCCTCAATAAAACAACATTTTACCTAAAAATGGTCATTCTTCTGAAAGTCCATTGCCACAATGTACTTCTGAGAATGGATTAGCCAAAACTAAGTTGAGGCAATATTTTAAAAAATACATTACCAGTACTCTTCAAAAAATCAGGAAGGTCTGATTGAGAAAATGCCACAGCTAATAGGAACTTAAAGACACACAATAACTAAATATTATATAATGTAACTTGGAAAAGACTTTTAAAAAGAAAAATGATATTAGGTGAAAGCTAAGAAAATCTAAATAAAATACAGACTAGTTAATTCTTAGGCATAAGACCTGGATTTCAGGAATTCAGGTCTAATTTTAGCAATCCCCCAATAAATCTGCTGATGTCAGTAACTGCCTATGCCTTGAAGGTATCTTATTTAACAAAGATATCTTTTTCAACTGACAAGAATTTAGCAACTCCCCTATTCTGAGAGCCAATTCCCCACTGGCCATCTTCAGAAAGTCCCACCAACTACCTCATCCCTTAAAAGCCATCACTTTGCTGCTACTCAAGGCTGACACCACTTGGTCTCAGCCTGCCTGTTTGTAGCTGGACAAAAAATATCTAATAAACTCATTGCTTGTTCTCCTGTCTTTTCTCCTCTAACTTAGCTGAACCTAAAGTTAATCATGTATATTGGTTTAATTGTAAAAAATGTATCATACCATTATGTGATTTTAATAGGGGAGGGTGTATAGTATATGAGAATTTTCTACACAATCTTCTCAACATTTTTGATAATCTAATTTTATTATAAAATAAGTGTATTTAACAGATGTATTTTATATAAAAATGAGAGTGATGTTAAAATTATAGTTTACACTTCTACCTCATTATTTATCATATTGTATTTGGTAACAGGTGGAAAGAATAAATTTTGAATGTTTATTTCCCAAATTATTTTGGATAAGACATTTGGATTACATTTAAATCACCAGTATAATTGTATAATTTCTATTAGCATGTGTGTGTGTTTCTAATACTATCATAGAAAATTAGCATAATTGTTAGAATCTCTCTGATACATTTTCAAAGACATGCAAAGGATATTCATGCAGGCTATTTGGATTACATTTAAATCACCAATATAATTGTATAATTTCTATTAGCATATGTGTGTATTCCTAATACTATCACAGAGAATTAGCACAATTGTTTGAACCTCTCTAACATATTTTTAAAGACATGCAAAGGATATTCATTCAGGCTAATAAATATTAATCTAAGATACACACCAAAAAAAAGTACACTAAAAAGTTGAGAGGAAAAGATGGCGACAGAGTAGAGAGCAGTGCTGATGGTGTTCTCGAGTACCAGACCAGCTAGAGGACAAGATAGGGAGCGTGAGACATCTTCAGGACCCTAAGAATTGGAGCGGTCAGCATCTGGACACAGGGGAGAACAGCCCAGAGGCAGAGAAGACCAGCAGGACAGTAGCCCTCAGGTCCAGGCTCCATCTGGACAAGTCAGGGAGTATTAAGGGTGAACAGGCATCTAAACACTTTCTTCTTATTATTATTATCATTTTTATTTCTTTTTACCTTTTGTATTTTATGTTTGTTTGTTTGGCTTGAACTTTTGTTTTTTGTTTTTTGTTTTTGTTTTTTTCTGCTAAAAGCGCACAGGTCCAGAATACAACCAGACAGCCCAAATAAAGGACACACCAAGAACAGCAAGTGGAGAAAATCTGGGAAACAGCAACATTGAACTCCACAAATCTCCTATCACAGAAGGGTGCTCAACTAAGGCAAGGAAGCAAAGCAGGTTAACCCAAGGAAAGAACAAAAATAAATAAATAAATAAAGAGCAAGCAAGAACAGACACCCAAAATGGGCAAAAAAAGAATCAGTCCATCACCAAAAGGAAAGGAAGAATCCCCAGAAAGGACACAAAATGAAACAGAGACACCTGGAATATCAGATAAGGAATTCAAAAAAATGATGATAGAGAAGCTCAGTGAGCTCAGCCACATCCAAGAAAACTGTAAACAACTCCAGGAGAACTACAAAGAACTCCAGGGAAATTACAAAGAACTCCAGGGAAATTACAAAGAACTCCAGGGACGTTACAAGGAACTTACTGAGAACTACAACAGCATGAAAAAGGACATAGAAACCATCAATAAGTGCCAGCAGGAAATGAAGAATACAATTTCTCAATTGAAGAATACAGTAGAAGGAATCAACAGTAGGCTAGAGGAAGCAGAGGACCAGATCATCGAGTTGGAGGATAATGTAGACAAATACTCCAAGACAGTACAAGAGAATAAAAAAAGCTGAATAAGACTGAAGAGGGGATAAGACAGCTACAGGACAACATGAAACGTAACAACATCCGTATCATAGGGATACCAGAAGGAGAAGAGAAACAAGGAATGGAAAACCTGTTCAAAAGAGTCATGATAGAAAATTTCCTAAACATGATGAGTGAAAACATAAATCCAGTTCAGGAAGCACAGAGGGTCCCAATGAGGATCAACCCAAAAAGACCAACACCAAGGCACATTATTATTAAAATGGCTAATTTCAAAGACAAAGAGAAAATCCTAAAAGCATCAAGATAGAAAAGACAAAAAACATACAAAGGGGCTTCAATAAGGCTATCAAATGATTATTTAACAGAAACAATTCAAGCCAGAAGGGAATGGCAAAAAGTATTTCAAGTAATGGGAAACAAAGGCCTACAACCAAGAATATTCTACCCAGCAAGACTCTCATTCAAGATAGAAGGAGAAATAAGGAGCTTCCCAGACAAATAAAGAATAAAAGACTATATCTCTACCAAACCAGCATTGCAAGAAATGCTAAAGGGTCTGCTATAAAAATAAGGAAACAAATGAAATGAAGAAACAGAGAAAGAGAAATACAGACACAAAGGGAGAAAATGGCAATGATTGAGTATCAATCAATAATAACCTTAAATGTAAATGGATTAAATGCACCAATCAAAAGACATAGGGTAGCCCAATGGATAAGACAACATGACCCACATATATGCTGTCTTCAAGAGACCCACCTCAGAACAAAAGATCGACACAGATTGAGAGTGAAGGGATGGTAAACTATATATCAAGCAAATGGACATGAAAAAAAAACCTGCAGTAGCAATACTGATTTCAGATAAAATAGATTTTACAATGAAGAACATAAAAAGGGACAAAGATGGGCATTTCATAATATTTAAGGGACCAATCCATCAAGAAGAAATAACTCTGATAAACATATACACACCCAACATAGGAGTTCCGAAATACATAAGGAAAATCTTGGAAGACTTTAAGAAAGACATAGACAGCAACACACTCATAGTAGGGGATTTTAATACCCCACTATCAACAATGGACAGATCTTCCAAACAAAAAATCCCCAGAGATGTTGTGGCATTGAACAACACTCTAGAGGAAATGGACCTAACTGATGTATACAGAGTCTTTTACCCCCAAGAAGCAAAATACACATTCTTCTCAAATGCACATGGATCATTCTCCAAGATAGACCACATGGTATGTCACAAGACAAGCCTCCACAAATACAGGAAAGTTGAAATCATACAAAGTATCTTCTCAGATCACAATGGCTTGAAACTAGAAACCAATCTCAATTGAAAAACCCAAAAATTCTG